>SJYQ01016444.1:52197-76591 GCA_006410935.1 Redunca redunca | reverse complement strand
GTGGGCTGCCATCTATGGGGTCGCACAGAGTCGGACACTACTGAAGCGACTTAGCAGCAGCAGCAGCAGAGATGCTTCATAGAACTTTAGATTTCTGTAACTGACAGCTTTGGAAACAATCTGCCTTAATGACTTCCCAGGGCTCTTCACAATCTTTTCATTCTGTGAGTTTGCTACAACACTCTTAATTCACAGCCATATAAGAGATTCAATATATTTTCAACAAGGCAGTTTGAAATAATTTTCTTTTGACCTGGTCCTTAAAATGAGACATTTCAGCAGTAATCTAACTCAATTAGACCTGTGGTTCTAGGATGTTCTTTAGGGGACTTGTGAAAACACAAGATGGCTGGGCCTTATCCCCAAAGTTTCTGATTCAGCATGTCTGAGGTGAGACCTAAGAATTAAATTTCTTTTTTTCTTGTTTTAAATTGAAATATAGTTATTTTATATGGTTGTGTTAGTTTCTGGTGTACAGCAAAGCAATTCAGAGAGCATGTGTATATATTTATATATATATATATATTTATAAGGATATATTCGGAGAAGGCAATGGCACCCCACTCCAGTACTCTTGCCTGGAAAATCCCATGGACAGAGGAGCCTGGTAGGCTGCAGTCCATGCTAAGGGTCAGACACGACTGAGGGACTTCCCTTTCACTTTTCACTTTCATGCATTGGAGAAGGAAATGGCAACCCACTCCAGTGTTCTTGCCTGGAGAATCCCAGGGACAGGGGAGCCTGGTGGGCTGCCATCTATGGGGTCACACAGAGTTGGACACGACTGAAGTGATTTAGCAGCATAAGGATATATTCATTTTCAGATTCTTCCATTGTAGGTGTTTACCTGTGTTATATGTAGTAGTTCTTATCTGTTAATCCTGAGCTCCTAATCCATCCTCCCCCTACTTTTCCCTTTTGGTATCTGTAAGTTTGTCTTTTATATCTGTGAGTCTGTTTCTGTTTTATCAATAAGTTTGTGTCATTTTTTTAGATTCCACATAGATGTGATGTCATACGATCTTTTCTCTTTGTGTCTGACTTACTTCACTTAGTATGATAATCTCTAGGTCCATCCATGTTGCTGCAGATGGCATTATTTCATTCTTTGCTGAGTAATATTCCATACTGTGTGTATAATATTTACACACACACATACCCCCCCCACATCTTCTTTGGGCTTCCTTGGTGTCTCAGTCGGTAAAGAATCCACCTGCAGTGTAGGTTACCCGGGTTCAGTCCCTGGGTCGGGAAGATCCCCTGGAGAAGAAAATGACAACCCACTTCAGTATTCTTGCCTGGGAAATCCTATGGACAGAGGAGCCTGGCTGGCTACAGTCCATGGGGTCACAAGGGTCAGACACGAACCACCACCACATCTTTATCCAATCATCTATCAGTGGACACAGGTTATTTCCATGTCTTGGCTATTGTGAATAATGCTTCTATGAACATAGTGGTGCATGATTCTTTTCAAATTAGAGTTTTTGTCTTTTCTGGATATGTGCCCAGGAGTAGGATTGCTGGATAATATGGTAATGCTATTTTTAGTTTTTTAAGGAACCTCCATACTATTCTCCATAGTGACTGTATCAATTTATATTCCTATCAGCAGTGCAGGAGGGTTCCCTTTCCTCCACATCCTCTCCAGCATTTATTGTTTGTAGATTTTTTGATGCTGTCCATGTTGACCCATATGAGATGTTATCTCACTGTAGTTTTGATTTGTATTTCTCTTACAATTAGTGATGTTGAACATCTTTCATGTGTCTGTTGGCCATCTGTATGTCTTCTTTGGACAAATGTCGATTTAGTCTTCTGCCTGTTTTTTGAATAGGTTTTTAAAGTATATATATATATTGAGCTGTATGAGGTGGTTGTATATTTTGGAAATTTATCTCTTGTTGGTCACATCTTTTGCAAATATTTTCTCCCTTTCCATAGATTGTCTTTTCGTTTTGTTGGTGGTTTTCTTTACTGTGCAAAAGCTTATAAATTTGATTAGGTCCCATTTGTTTATTTTGGCTTTTATTTCTTTTTCCTCAGGAGACTGACCTAAGAAAACATTGCTATAGTTTATGTCAGAGAATCTTTTGCCTCTATTCTCTTTTAGAAGTTTTACGGTAAGAGTTGCATTTCTAATGTTCCCAGGTGGTGCTGATGCTCCTGGTCTTAGAATCACACTTGGAGAACCACTGTGTGTTCGTTGCTCAGTCGTATCCGACTCTTTGCAACCCCATGGACTGTAGCCTGCCAGATTCCTCTGTCAGCGGAATTCTCCAGGCAAGAATACTGGAGTGGGTTGCCATTTCCACTACCCTGTAGAAAAAAAAGCTATGATAGCTAGTAGAAAAGTTCTCAAAGCCAGTGATTGTGATATAATTTTCCCAGACAAATGATCTAAAGGAAACTTGAGATCTGAATATTTTTTATTGCTGATCTCATTAAGTCTTATAACATTGGGAAAGCAATATTCCCAGTTATATGAACCTGAAACTCAATCTATATACACAACCCACAGTTGCCTATGATCATGATGTGCCTTTTACAAACTAATGTACTGTAATAGTCCAAGTTAGAAATTAGGGCACTTAGAGAAACTTGAAGGTTGTACCATAAAAATCAGATTCTTACTTGATGAATATCACTACTGATATAAATTTTTTTCCAACTACTTCCTCCAAGTGGGGATTACCTCTAAATACTTTGTCAGCAATTATAGACATGAGGTAGAAGGGAGAGAGTTGAGAGGGACCAGCTAGACAGAATCTGTATCCCTGGATAAGGTGGAAACCACTAAGTAGTTTTTTAATCAAAATCTGCCTTCTCTTCCTTGGTACCTGGCTACCCTGTTCCTCCACCTCCCTTGCAGTTAGATAGGCCCGTGGTGCTGAGATCAGGCTATGAAATGTGGATGGAAGAGCTGTCAGGCTGGGCCCGGAAAACCTTCCCCAAGAAGGTCTCTTCCTTCCCTCCTGCCTCAACCCTGCTTTTGCCCCCTGGGTGTGGCCACCCAGGGTGACTTTGGAAATCAGGCTTTGAGGATGGCTGAGTTGCTGTCAGCCTGGGTTCTTGAATGACTGCATGGAGCAGACACACAGACTACTACCACCATCATCATTCCTTCCACCAGTTGTACTTTAAGTGAATGAGAAATAACTATATCAAGCCAGTGATTTTTTTCCAGGTTCATCTGTTACAACTATTAGTGTTACTAGCCATCCTTGCAAACTGTTACATGCTGCTGCTACTGCTGCTAAGTCGCTTCAGTCGTGTCCGACTCTGTGCGATCCCATAGATGGCAGCCCACCAGGCTCCCCCATCCCTGGGATTCTCCAGGCAAGAACAGTGAGTGGGTTGCCATTTCCTTCTCCAATGCATGAAAGTGAAAAGTGAAAGTGAAGTCGCTCAGTCGTGTCTGACTCTTAGCGACCCCATGGACTGCAGCCTACCAGGCTCCTCCATCTATGGGATTTTCCAGGCAAGAGTACTGGAGTGGGGTGCCATTGCCTTCTCCGAAACCGAAGCCATAATGATGAGAAGAGTGGTACATTTTCAAGTGGCTAGCTTTTTGTCTCGATTCTGAACCTACTTTTTGTGCTCCTACATGTGTCTCCCTTTGATTGAAATATGAAGAGAAACCTATATATAAAATCTTAGTTCAGAATTTAAAACTACTCATCTATCAAAGGGGCAGAAAAGACTGATTTGAGATTTTTCATTAACTTTACATTCCTCTGGCAAAACATAGCATTTGTACCAGGCAGTAGATGATGCAGTATTTAAAAAATCAGACGACTGAAAGAGCCAATAAAATAGCATGGGGGAGCATATTCTGGTGAACTAGCCCTAATTGTCAAAAGTGGATGATGTTGTCAGTTTCTTAGAACCAAGACACCAAAGCTGACAGTTTATTTATGATCAGATTATATCTTTGTCTTCTAAATACTATAGGACAAAGTTAAAACATTATCCTGAAACACTGTTTAGAATAAACAGACATTTCAATTGAATGGTTTGAAAAAATTTTAGAAAAAATACATACATTTTAAATGTAACAAATAAGTGAAATAATGGATTTTTAAAGAGATGGGAATACCAGACCTCTTCACTTAAAAACTTCATTTTACAAATAAGGAAATTTAGCCCCCAAAAAGTAAGCAAATTGCTCAAGATCATGAGGATCTCAGAGCCCTGTGTTCTATATCCAGTCAGTGGTTTCCCACCATAGTCCATTGTCTCCTGCCCATAAATTACTAACCCACTATCTTTTTTTTTTCGTTTTCTGAATGTTGAGCTTTAAGCCAACTTTATTTATTTATTTAATTTTTTTTACTTTACAATACTGTATTGGTTTTGCCCACTATCTTTAGACAAAAAGAAACAGATAAACTGGAAAACCACACACCCACAACACCTCAAAATACAAACTCATCTTTATCTTGCCTTTCTGCTTGGTACCAAAGTATTTCTGTCTGCACGAACAAACTGAAACCTTTGCGATCTCCAGAATTGGGATAGTATTTTACTAATCTTTCTATCACAGAACCTAATCCAATACTTTACATAGAGTTCAGTTCAGTTCAGTTGCTCAGTTCTGTCTGACTTTTTGTGACCCCCATGGACTGCAGGATGCCAGGCCTCCCTGTCCATTACCAACTCCCGGAGCTTACTCAAACTCATGTCCATCAAGTTGGTGATGCCATCCAACCATCTCATCCTCTGTCGTCCCCTTCTCCTCCCGCTTTCAATCTTTCCCAGCATCAAGGTCTTTTCCAAGGAGTCAGTTCTTCGCATCAGGTGGCCAGAGTATTGGAGTTTCAGCTTTAGCATCAGTCCTTCCAATGAACACCCAGGACTGATCTCCTTTAGGATGGACTGGTTGGATCTCCTTGCAGTCCAAGGGACTCTCNTCAGTTCAGTTCAGTTGCTCAGTTCTGTCTGACTTTTTGTGACCCCCATGGACTGCAGGATGCCAGGCCTCCCTGTCCATTACCAACTCCCGGAGCTTACTCAAACTCATGTCCATCAAGTTGGTGATGCCATCCAACCATCTCATCCTCTGTCGTCCCCTTCTCCTCCCGCTTTCAATCTTTCCCAGCATCAAGGTCTTTTCCAAGGAGTCAGTTCTTCGCATCAGGTGGCCAGAGTATTGGAGTTTCAGCTTTAGCATCAGTCCTTCCAATGAACACCCAGGACTGATCTCCTTTAGGATGGACTGGTTGGATCTCCTTGCAGTCCAAGGGACTCTCAAGAGTCTTCTCCAACACCACAGTTCAAAAGCATCAATTCTTTGGCGCTCAGCTTTCCTATAGTCCAACTCTCACATCCATACATGACCACTGGAAAAACCATAGCTTTGACTAGATGGACCTTTGTTGGCAAAGTAATGTCTCTGCTTTTTAATATGCTGTCGAGGTTGGTAATAGCTTTTCTTCCAAGGAGCAAGCGTCTTTTAATTTCATGGCTGTAGTCACCATCTGCAGTACTTTTTTTAGCCCAAGAAAATGAAGTTTGTCACTGTTTCCATTGTTTCCCCATCTAATTGCCATGAACTGATGAGACTGGATGCCATGATCTTAATGTTGAGTTTTAAGCCAGCTTTTTCACTCTCTTCTTTCACTTTCATCAAGAGGCTCTTTAGTTCCTCTTTGCTTTCTACCATAAGGGTGGTGTCATCTGCGTATCTGAGGTTATAGATATTACTCCCGTCAATCTTGATTCCAGCTTGTGCTTTGTCCAGCCCGACATTTCACATAATGTACTCTGCATATAAGTTAAATAAGCAGGGTGACAATATACAGCCTTGATGCACTCCTTTCCTGATTTGGAACCAGTCCATTGTTCCACGTCCAGTTCTAACTGTTGTTCTTAACCTGCATACAGATTTCTCAGGAGGCAGGTAAGGTGGTCTGGTATTCCCATCTCTTTAAGAATTTTCCATAGTTTGTTGTGATCCACACAGTCAAAGGCATTGGTCTNNNNTGGTCTAGTCATTAGAGCAGAAGTAGATGTTTTTTTGTAACTCTCTTCCTTTTTCTATGATCCAGTGGATGTTGGCAATTTGCCCTCTGATTCCTCTGCCTTTTCTAAATCCAGCATGAACATCTGGAAATTCATGGTTCATGTACTGTTGAAGCTTCACTTGGAGAATTTTGAGCATTAATTTGCTAGTGTGTGACATGAATGCAAGTGTGTAATAATTTGAACATTCTTTGACAATGCATTTCTTTGGGGTTGGAATGAAAACTGACCTTTTCCAGTCTTGTGGCCACAGCTGAGTTTTCCAAATTTGCTGGCATATCGAGTGCGCATTTTAACAGCATCATCTTTAAGGACTTGAAATAGCTCAGCTGGAATTCCATCACCTCCACCAGCTTTGTTTGTAGTGATGCTTTCTAAGGCCCACTTGACTTTGCATTCCAGGATGTCTAGCTCTAGGTGAGTGATCACACCATCATGGTTATCTGGATCATTAGAATCTTTTTTGTACAGTTCTTCTGTGTATTCTTGCCACCTCTTCTTAATATCATCTGCTTCTCTTAGGTCCATACTATTTCTGTCCTTTATTGTGCCCATCTTTTCATGAAATGTTCCCTTGGTATCTCTAATTTTCTTGACAAGATCTCTAGTCTTTTCCATTCTATTGTTTGCCTTGATTTCTTTGCACTGATCACTGAGGAAGGCTTTCTTATCTCTCCTTGCTATTCTTTGGAACTCTTCATTCAAATGGGTATATCTTTCCTTTTCTCCTTCTTGTCTTGCTTCTTTTCTTTTCTCAGCTATTTGTAAGGCCTCTTCAGACAATGATTCTGCCTTTTTGCATTTCTTTTTCTTGAGGTTGGTCTTGATCCCTGCATCCTGTACAATGTCACGGACCTCCGTCCATAGTTCTTAAGCCGCTCTGTCTATCAGATCTAACCCCTTGAGTCTGTTTGTCACTTCCACTGTGTAATCATAAGGGATTAGATTTAAGTCATACCTGAATGGTCTAGTGGTTTTCTCTACTTCACTTTAAATCTGAATTTGGCAATAAGGATTTCATGATCTGAGCCACAGTCAGCTCCCGATCTTGTTTTTGCTGACTGTGCAGAGCTTCTCCATCTTCGGCTGCAAAGAATATAATCAATCTGATTTCAATGTTGACCATCTGGTGATATCCATGCATAGAGTTGTCTCTCTTGTGTTGTTGAAGGAGGGTGTTTACTGTGACCAGTGTGTTCTCTTGACAAAACTCTGTTAGCCTTTGTCCTGCTTCATTTTGTACTCCAAGGCTAAATTTGCCTGTTGCTCCAGGTATCTCTTGACTTCCTACTTTTGCAGTCCAATCCCCTGTGATGAATAAGACATTGTTTTTTGGTGTTAGTTCTAGAAGGTCTTGCAGGTCATCATAGAACCATTCAACTTTGGCTTCTTTGGCATTAATGGTTGGGGCATAGACTTGGATTACTGTGGTATTGAATGGCTTGCCTTGGAAACGAACAGAGATCATTCTGTCATTTTTGAGATTGCACCAGAGTACTGCATTTCAGATTCTTTTGTTGACTATGAGGGCTACTCCATTTCTTCTAAGGGATTCTTAACCACAGTAGTAGATATAATGGTCATCTGAATTAAATTCGCCCATTCCAGTCCAATTTAGTTCATTGATTCCTAAAATGTTGGTGATTACTCTTGCCATCTCCTGTTTGAGCACTTCCAATTTACCTTGATTCATGGACCTAACATTCCAGGTTCCTATACAATATTGTTCTTTACAGCTTCCAACTTTATTTCCATCACCAGTCCCATCCACAACTGGGTGTTGTTTTCACTTTGGCTCCGTCTCTTCATTGTTTCTGGAATTATTTCTCCACTCTTCTCTGGTAGCGTATTGGACACCTACTGACCTGGGGAGTTCATCTTTCAGTGTCCTATCTTTTTGCCTTTTCATACTTTTCATGGGGTTCTCAAGGCAAGAATACGGAAGTGGTTTGCCATTCCCTTCTCCAGTGGACCATGTTTTGTCAGAACTCTCCACCATGACCTCGGTGGCCCTACACAACATGGCTCATAGTTTCATTGAGTTAGACAAGGCTGTGGTCCATGTGATCAGTTTGGTTAGTTTTCTGTGATTGTGGTTTTCATATTGTCTGCCCTCTGATGAATAAGGATAAGAGGCTTATGGAAGCTTCCTGATGGAAGAGACTGACCGTGGGGGGAAACTGGGTCTTGTTCTGATGGGCAGGGCCATGCTCAGTTAATCTTTAATCCAATTTTCTATTGATGGGCTGGGCTGTGTTCCTTCCCTGTTGTTTGACCTGAGGCCAAACTGTTGACCCATGCCTACACGGAGACTCCTGGACACTCACAGGCAAGTCTGCCTCAGTCTCCCACTGACCTCCAAAGTCAAATTCTCTGGTGGTTCTCAGTCCCTTTGCTGGATCCCCAGGTTCAGAAATCTGTTGTGGGTTCTAGAACTTAACAGTACAAGAATATCTTTGGCATAATTTTTCTGCAGTTTTTGAGTCATCTGCTGGGCAGCTCTATGGTGGAGCTAAAGCCCTCCAAGAGGGCTTATGTCACATGCAGTGTGACCCAGGTCTTCTGCAGCCAGAGTCCCTGTCCCTGCAGCAGGTCACTGCTGACCTGTGCCTCTGCAGGAGACACTCAAACACTGAAAGGCAAGTCTGGCTCAGTCTCTGTGGGGCCTCTGGGTCCTGGTGTGCACAAGGTTACTTGAGCCCTCCGAGCATCTCTGGAGGGTTGGGGTTTGACTCTAAACTCGATTTCGCCCCTCCTACCATCTTGTTGGGGCTTCTTCTTTACCCTTGGATATGGAATATCTTTTTTTGATGGGATCCAACATTCTCCTTTGATGATTGTTCAGCAGCGAGTTGCAATTTTGGAATTCTCACAGGAGAAGATGAGTGCATGTCTTTCTATTCTGCCGTCTTGTTAAGTCCATAGAGTAGATGCTCAGAAAACATTACTTTGAATTGGATGCTAAAAGAAAAATAAGCCCATATCGCTCAAATAATTCCTTGAGTGTTATCAGTTTTTAATGCTCCTCTCACCCTACCATAGCATACAGAGTAATATCCTTTCCATCCCCGCTAATATTGCTCTGGGTCAGATCAACAGACTGGATTTTCTCTCGCAGCTCATTTCCTCCATCTGATCCCATTACTGTAATTTCTTCTGCATGTGGCCATCTGAGTGTTTTTTTTTTTTTCCCTGAAACTTAAATCCAGTGAAGATTAGACCCTCTACTTAAAATGATTCAATTTGTTTATTACTTTAATATTTATGCCTAAGTCTGGGCCAGATACTCATTGGGTACTAGGGGTAAAATAGAGAACAACATAGACATGAAACCTTCTACCAGGTGCATATACTATAAGGACAGGAGGGCACAGTTTACAACTGGCAATCCCACTGCAGTAAAGTAAGTGTTTCAAAAGGGAGAAGGCCAGGCTGCTGTGAGAACATACAGGACAGGGCCTAACCCAGACAGCAATAGTGATAAGTGGTGGGGTCAGTTCAGTCACTCAGTCATGTCTGACTCTTTGCGACCCCAGGGACTGCAGCATGCCAGGCTTCCCTGTCCATTACCAACTCCTGGAGCTTGCTCAAACTCATGTCCATCGAACTGGTGATGCAATCCAACCATCTCACCCTCTGTCGTCCCCTTCTCTTCCTTCCTTCACTCTTTCCCAGCATCAGGATCTTTTCCAGTGAGTCAGTTCTTCACATCAGGTGGCCAAAGTATTGGAGTTTCAGCTTCAGCATCAGTCCTTCAATGAACATTCAGGACCGATTTCCTTTAGGGTAGACTGATTGGATCTCCTTGCAGTCCAAAGGACTCTCAAGAGTCTTCTCCAACACCACAGTTCAAAAGCATCAACTCTTTGGTGCTCAGCTTTCCCTATAGGCCAACTCTCACATCCATACATAACTACTGGAAAAACCATAGCTTTGACTCTATGGACCTTTGTTGGCAAAGTAATGTCTCTGCTTTTTAATATGCTGTCTAGGTTGGTCATAGCTTTTCTTCCAAGTAGCAAGCATCTTTTAATTTCATGGCTGCAGTCACCATCTGAGCCACGGGTCGGGTCCTCTGGGAGAGGTACCCATGCTGCAACATCTCAGAAGCCAGCCTTCATGGTGATACAAGCATGTGAGCCTTGGAGGACAGGGGCTCCTCCTGGGCCTGTATAGCATTGCCAGCAGGATGCCTGGCATGGAGGGCCCCCAGTTCCTGGATAGAGAGTGGGGAGCCCCCATCTTTATTACAGAGTTCTAAGAATTTCCAAGGAGTGTCCTACCAAGAGGGCCATGGCAGAATTGGGGAGGTCAGAGAGGGATTTTTGTAGGATACAGCCATTATGCCAAAATTGGGAAAGAAAAAAGTTAGTCAAGAGAAGACAGACAAGAGTGTTCCAAGAATGGTATGTACAAAGATAAGATGAGTATATGACTGTCTCGCTGACCTAAATAGAAGATCAGTGTGGTCAGGGAGTACCTAGGTAAATATGAATCTGCAGAGAATAAGAAGACCATATTATACAGGATGTTTCAACAGGATTAAAACCTTTGGGCTTTATATAAAGATATTGGAGATATTGAAAGATTTTAAGCAAGGGCAGTGCCATTACTGGATTTGAGTTTTAGAGTTTCAGAAAAATCACTCAGGGTGAAATGCGGTTAATTGTAGGATGCACTTTAATCTGAGTTTAGTTGCAGATAAAATAAACCATTGTAACTAAAACAAACAGAAGCAGTCTGAAAATGATTGGAAGAGCCAAGTCTAGGCTGAGTTTCTGGGAAAACCTTCCAGAAAAACACTGCAGAACTTGACTGCCAGGGAGCTACTATGTCTGCAATAATCAGTGAGCTGGAATGCTGAGAAGCTGTCTTCATCACTGCTAGCTTCAGACCTATACTGCCTCTGCTGTAATCGAGAAATAAAAAATCTGCTGCTAGCAAAGCAGATGCCATGGGTCTACCTTCTTTACACTCCTGTGGCTAGAGACTGGACACTGGACTCCCTCTAAAACTGCCCCTGAAAGTCAGATGCTTCCCTAACCATGCTAGTCAGTGGCAAGAGGAGAGGTGAGGCCCCCGCCTCTTCATGATCTGTTACTTCCCCCTTCCAGATCTTGCATAGGTACACCTGATTGTTGGAATCTTCTGGAAGGAATACTGAATATCAGGAGCACTGCTATTGAGCAAGCAGATCCACAGTGTCCACTGCAGGGGTCAAGACTGGTGGCTGAGAGAGCAATTGAGAAGCTATTAAATAATTCACATGAGAGGTGGAGGTAGCTTGAACAAGGAATAAAAAGAAAGAATTGATTAGAGAGAGTTAGGAGGTAGGTTGCTTTGATCCCAGTGTAGGGGAAGTGAGTGTAAAGTCGAGGATGCCACTGGGGGATGTTTCCCTGAGAGACAGATCCCAGGAGGAAGGCAGACTGGTGGTGAAATAATGAACTCGTTTTTCATCCTCCAAAATCAGATATCTGTGGGGCCTCGAAATGGACAGTGGGAGTTGCTGATTTAAATCTGAAGGCTCAAGAGTAAGGTTAGGGCTGAAACTAGAGGTTTGTGAGTCATCAGCATAGAACTGGTAAATTAAGCTGAGTAGGAGGATGAGGTCACTCCAGAAGATTGTGTACAATAATACATTTCTTTTAAAAAACGCCATGAAAGACAGAATTATAAGGTGATTTCCATGATGTTATATTAGTTTACCTGGCCAAAGGGAGTTTTCAGATATAATTAAGGTTACCAATCAGTTGACAAAGTAGAGAAATTATTGAACTGGGCCTGACTTAATCATATGGGACTTTTTTAAAGATGAGAATTTTCTCCAGCTAATAGAAAAAGAAATCAGAGAAATTTGAAGCATAAAAGGGATTTGATCAGAGGGAGTTCTTCATTGATGAGATAGAGGAACCCACGTGGCAGGACCTGAGGATAGCTTCTAGGAGGTGGGAATGAACCCAGCTGACAGCCAACCAAAAACAGACCTGTCTTATGACCACAAGGAACTGAATTCTGCCAACAACCTGAATGAGCTTGGAAGAGGACTCCAAGCTCCAGATGAGAATGCAGCCCCAGCCAACACCTTAACTTTAGCCTTGTGAGACCTGAGCAGAGAACCCAGCTAATCTGGACTCCTGACCCACAGAACCTGAGAGAAAATAGATGCATGTTGTTTTAAACTGCTAAGTTTGTGTAAGTTTATTATAAATTAATTACTTATTCACATACCCAGGACACAGCTCAGGAACACTAACTTTTAGGGGGCAGGCAAATGAAAAGCCTCAGAAGAAGACTGAGGAGGAGTGGTCAGAAGCATAGGAGGAGATTGAGAAGTATGTAGAGTAATGAAGCTAAAGGAAGAGATCCCGATAAGGAGAAAGTTGCTTATGCAGCTCAATTCCAGAAAAATAAATGACCCAATCAAAAAATGGGCCAAAGACCTAAATAGACATTTCTCCGAAGAAGACATACGGATGGCTAACAAACACATGAAAAGATGCTCAACATCACTCATTATCAGAGAAATGCAAATCAAAACCACAATGAGGTACCACTTCACACCAGTCAGAATGGCTGCGATCCAGAAGTCTGCAAGCAATAAATGCTGGAGAGGGTGTGGAGAAAAGGGAACCCTTTTACATTGTTGGTGGGAATGCAAACTAGTACAGCCACTATGGAGAACAGTGTGGAGATTCCTTAAAAAATTGCAAATAGAATTGCCTTATGACCCAGCAATCCCACTGCTGGGCATACACACCGAGGAAACCAGAATAGAAAGAGACACATGTACCCCAATGTTCGTCGCAGCACTGTTTATAATAGCCAGAACATGGAAACAACCTAGATGTCCATCAGCAGATGAATGGCTAAGAAAGCGGTGGTACATATACACAATGGAGTATTACTCAGCCATTAAAAAGAATACATTTGAATCAGTTCTAAGGAGATGGATGGAACTGGAGCCGATTATACAGAGTGAAGCAAGCCAGAAAGAAAAACGCCAATACAGTATACTAACGCATATATATGGAATTTAGAAAGATGGGGATGATGACCCTGTATGCGAGAAAACAAAAGAGACTCAGATCTATAGAGTGAACTTTTGGACTCTGGGGGAGAGAGAGAGGGAGAGGGTGGGATGAGATGGGAGAATGGCATTGAAACATGTAAAATAAAATAAAATAAAATAATAAAAAAAGGGAGAAAGTTGCTGAATGTGCCAAATATTGCTGAGAATTTAAGAAGAAATAGAAAGGACTCATCAGATTCAAAAAAGCCATTTGCGTGAAGTGATGTGTGGAAACACCCTGAGCATATAGAGGAAAAAGTGGAAAGGGAGAAGTGAAGATGGCTCTCTTGGGAGAGAGAGCCAAATACATCTTTGTATTTATAATACAAATACATCTCTGTATTTAAAGAAGAAGAAAGAGAGCTGGAGAAGGGAGATGGCATCAAGTTTGAGGTGCTCTTGTTGCTTCAGGAGGGAGAGCCATATTGATGGGCAGGAGTTAGTAGAGAGGAAAAGGTTGAAGATATGGGGGGAAGGAGTAAATACTAGTCCTACAAGGATGCTGCGAGGGAGGTGATGCAAGCCAGACAGGGTATAGGCTAAATAAGAGAAGGGATATTTTTTCCATTTTGTTCAGATCAGCGAATGGTGGGAGAGAAAAGGATGCCAGCAAGCACATACTTTGGTGGTAGGGAAGCAACTTCTTCCCCTCTGACGTAGAGGCGGAGGGCAGATTATCTACAGGTTTCTCCCAGAGACCTTGGAGAACTGGAGAGAGGATCCTGGAGCAATGTGAACAGATCACTGAGGGTGCTGAGTGTGCAGTGGAGATGAGATCTGTGGCAGGGTCATTCTGGAATTAGGTGCTTTGGTGGAGGGTTGAGATTTGCCTGATGGCTGAGAGAGAAGGACGAAACACTGAAGTGGAATTCAAGCTAGAAAAGGAGACCCATTCCCAAGCAGGGAGTTTTGGGGAGGGAGGGAGGTGGTGGATGCTGATATGATAGAGCAGAAGGAGGCAAAGTGATGGGGTCAATGGAAGAGGACGACCCTGTGTGCACCAGGGCCAGGTTAGAATTAGAGCAGCTGAGTGAGCCAGCTGGAAGTGTTGGGAGTCGTGTTCTGAGATGGACCTGTGAAGGCATTGTTTTAGAGGTGGGGGAGGTGGGAGGTTGGGTGGAAATTGTAACAAATAAAGGTGGAGTGGTGGCCAGGTAGAAAGGAGGCAAAGGTCACTGGAGCAGAGAAGACCCAGGAAGGGACTCACTTGGTTGATTAATGCTGCTGCTGCTGCTGCTGCTAAGTCGCTTCAGTCATGTCTGACCCTGTGCAACCCCATAGACGGCAGCCCACCAGGCTCCCCCGTCCCTGGGACTCTCCAGGCAAGAACACTGGAGTGGGTTGCCATTTCCTTCTCCAATGCATGAAAGTGAAAAGTGAAAGGGAAGTCGCTCAGTCGTGTCTGACTCTTAGCGACCCCATGGACTGCAGCCCACCAGGCTCCTCCGTCCATGGGATTTCCCAGACAAGAGTACTGGAGTGGGGTGCCATTGCCTTCTCTGGTTGATTGATGAGTAGTAGGTTATCTATGTGGATGTCAAAGTCGTTCGGGATGGTAGCAAGACCTGATGGAAAAGGTGACAGTGATCCAGTTGCTAAAGACTCCAAAGAAGGAGTAGTATATAATGGCAGCAGGAGGAGAAGGGTGTGATTAAAAAAAAGAAGTTTTTATTGAGACATAATTCACATGCCACACAGTTCATCCACTTATAGTGTACAGTTCAGTGGCTTTTAGTATATTCCCAGAGTTGTGCAACCATCACCACAGTCAATTTCAAAACATTTTCCTCACCCAAAAAGAAACTCCACACCCCTTAGTCATCATCTCCAATCTCCACAGCACTCCCTCTTCGCTACCACCCAACCCCTGGCAGCCACATCTGCTTTCTGTCTAAAGATTTACCTATTCTGACCATTCACTATAAACAGAAGCATATCATGGGTGGTTCTTTGTGTCTGGCTTCCTTCACTTAGCGTAGTGATTTCAAGGTTCATCCATGTTGTGGCAGGATTTCATTTCAGAGCACGATTTTAATGGCTGGAAAGAACCTCACAAGAGTTCGGGAGAGGATGCAAGGCAAACACTTGCCTGTACGCAAAGTCAACTCTGGTCATTGACATTCAGCTTTGAAATTGTTATAAGTACATCTCTTCCTTCTCTGGGGAGTATCTAAGTCAGTATTAAACACTCATGCTTGCTTTTTCCCTCCCACCCCCAGCAGTAAACATAACCAGAAGTCTTGCTTAATGACAAAAACTGAGTCAGTCATTGTTGCTTCATGTTAACTACTTGCCTAAGAAACATTCATCTTATAGAGGAGATAATGAGCAAAACTGGCAATGCCTTAATAAGCTCTAAATTAAGCCTACATAATGTTGAACAAAAAATAAGAATCAGCAGAAAAAGTTTTTTCTACTTATTGATCATTAGTGTTAATGAGAACAGCAGCAAGTGGCTTTGTTCTTGTTCACTTAGAAAGTATGAAAACAAGGTAAGCAAGCAATTAGGAACGTTAATGCGAGGATTCAGTTTTCATCGTGATAATGGAATAATTTATTTTCTAACCTATTGACCTTAGAAGCCCTCAACAGCTTTATCTTCTCCGGTCTTTGGATAATTTTTTTTAACCATGTTGGAAACTGAAACTGCAAAAATGGGATCAGAGCCTACTAAAAGCAATAAAGCCAAATGAATGCATCAACCTCCGGGAAATGTCAATTACAAATAAGCAGAAGGGACTGTTATCTGTATGAAGGGACTAGAGCCCCTTATTAATAATGGTACAGGAAGTAATCCAAGAGACTAAATGTGCTGGTGAGAGGGGCTAAGGCTCTCTGAGGAGCTCAGATTGTAAAAGACACATAAAAACCTGGGAAGAGGGAGGTAGGTAGTAATCAAAGACTCAAACCACAAGAACAGCACAGAGCTATAACACTAATGCAAGAAAGACCAGGTAGAGAGAACTGAAGCTTGCTGAAGGGTATTTGAATTTGAAGGTTCACTGTTGCAGTGTAACCTCTTTTCTTTGCCCAGCATCTCTCACTCCTTCTAAAAACAGTACCCTTATTCTTTAGGGAAACTATTCTCTCCCCATACCACCATCACTCCCATTCCAAGGATGCAAACTAAAAATGCAAATCTTCAGGTTGGGACACATCACATCTGAGATTATAAAGACAGTTTTTTTTTATTTTTTTTAAGACAGTTTTTAAAAGATTCTTAAAATATCATCTGCAATCTATATTTCCTATAGATTAGAAATAGAAGTGCTTCCTGAAGACAGGAGATGGACAAATGTCTTGGTTTTCAAAACTGGGGAGATGGTGTAGTAGTCTAGTGTTAATTGCTCAGTCATGTCCGACTCTTCGCGACCCCATGGACTATAGTCATCCAGGCGCTTCTGTCCATGGGACTCCCCAGGCAAGAGTACTGGAGTGGGTTGCCATTTCCCTCTCTAGGGATCTTCCCAACCCAGGGAGATGGTAGATGATGCAAATATTAACAGGATTTCAATATTTATTCTCTGTTAAGTCTATCAAATGGGTGATACGTGAACTCCCAAAGAGAGAAGAGGTGATCCTTAAAGAACCCAGCACAAATTCACTAAGAAGAGATAGCCTGTCAGGCCTTGCTTTCTTTTGTTATATGTTTATTAGATGAGTGATCAAAGAAATCATGTGGACATAGAGTTTCTGTGCTTCTGCAAGGCAGTTTTCAAACACTTCTGTGGCATCCTTCCTGAAAAGATGGAGAAACTGGATGGATGATTGGATAATGTAACAGCATAATCATTCTATTGTAAGAAAGCTGATTAATGGATCTCTGTCAAATCTGGCAAATTTTGTTGAAAATCTGTCTTGAACAGGGTTGCTTTACTATCATGATCCTTTTTAAGTATCTAGATACGGGCTGAATGGACCTGGTGATCAGTGTATAGAGAACAAGAATCTGGGAGAGAGTGTGAATAAATTGTGTGAATAAATCAGATGACAAAGCAGATTCCAAATTGGCGTCGGCCCAGGAATGATGTATCAGCTAGTATCTTTTGCAAAAAGGCAGGGTAAATAGTAAATAAATGGTCATCTCTATTAAAAGTTTAATGGACAAGTTTTAGTGTTCTATCCTTGGAACCAAAGTTGAGGATATAGCGAGAACTTCCTAAAGAGCAGCATGTTGAAAAGAAGACTTAGGGATGTTAGTGGCCTTAAGTCAATACAAGCCAAGAGCATGATAAGGAGAAAAAAGAAAAAAAGAAAAAAAAACACCAAAGGAATATTGGGCTGTTTAAGTAGAAATACAGTATTCTGACTGTTCTGGGCTTTTGATAATCAATCTTACTAAACTTTGATTTATTATGTTCAATTCTGGGAAATATATTTCATGAGGGACATAGACCAACTTCAACTCCTTCATAGCAGTCCTATCATAGAGTACTGTAAATCATGGTATATGNNNNGGTATATGAGCAACGACTGAAATGAGTGAAGATGGTTAGCTCAGGGAATAAAATAGGGGCAAAAGGATGGCTCTCTCACAACATTGAAAGAGCTGGAACATAAGACAGAATTCTCTTTAGTTTCAAGAGGAAAATGAGCAATGACAGATAAAAGTTACTGGGGTAGTAGATTTCAGATAAAATATAAACAAGTAACTACTACTAATTAAGAGTCGGGAATCAAAGTCGGTGAGCCCCAGTTGTTGGAGATATTCAAACACATGACTTGGCAGAGGGGACTCCTCTGCTATATGAAGGGTTAGATGCTCACAACTTTAAAGGCTTTTTTTTCAATTTAGGCATCCAGAAAATCCCACCTCCAGTCAGTTGTTTGGAGATTTGTGGGTATGTGTTTTAATGTTGTTTCTCTCCACCCTAAGCAGAAATGAGATGTTCCTGATTTATATATCAGAAGTCTAGAATATACAGGCACAAATAGGGTAAAAGGCCAGTGTCAAGAATTTGCTTTGGCTCTCCCCTATAATGCCCAACCCACAGGCACTCAGTAAAGAGGCTCTTTTTTTGAAGCTTCTCTGTATTTCTCATGAAGATGCTTTCTCACTTTATATCTCATGTATATCTATGATGTAGCCTTGCATTGAGGTGATTTCTCTCCTTCAAGTGCTTTCTTTTTGCTTGTGGATATCTCCTAATTTAAGAGTGAAGAATCGTGTGTTTGTACTCTAAAGAAACTGCACCTCTGTACTATGATTTCCATCACTGTAAATTTATGTTAAATAAAAATATTTTCCTAATTCTCATCCTAGTCTCTCTGCAGTAGGACTTTGATTTGAAAAGTACTTGGTATTTGACACAAAAGCTTAGAAGAGCTTTTCAGGGCACAATAGAAAACATAAGACTTGTCCTACCAACCCAAACAGCCTCAGGCTTTAAATCCTGGCTTTTTCTGGGTCCCTTAGTCAGTTTGCTTAATCTTTCAGAGACAAAGTTTCCTCATCTGTTAAAGGAGGTCATTAATATATATTTCAGGAAGTTATTTTGAAGGTGAAATAAAGTATGCTAATAACTTATCATAATGCTTAGTAGGTAGTAGATATACCATGGAATATGAATATTATTATTAATTTCTCACACAGTAACTTTCCAATAATCCTCAGCCTCCCTTAAAGTAACATGTTTAAGTTAATTTCTTAACACTATAATATTTGTATATTAAAAAATTTAGTACCGGTTGTCCATTTCTTTCCCTAACATAGTCGTTTAACTACAGCTAGAATGTCCTAACTTCATAATTATTTATAGGTTTGTGAGAAAAAAAAAATTTGTATGATGGTAACCAAGTCCAACGCATGTCTTTATTATTAGCCTCAACTTTTTCTACTACTGGTTCTGCAGAAAGAAGCTATAGTTTTCCCAAAACGCCTTGCCTAGAGCAAAGCAGTTGCAGGGTTCAACCAAGCCCAGGGCACTGATTGTTTCCTTCCTGTACTTTGCAGAAATTGGCCTCCTCTGTTTGATTTGAAGTCATGAGTCTGGATCACAGTGAGTGGTACACTCTGCTTAATGAATCATTAGTAGAACAGAGAAAAGAACAGACTCAATTACATGCTGGGTTGGTTAACCAGCCTTTCCCTGAACATTGCCCTGATCCAGCCTACGCTGAAACAGGGAGGCTTTTGTATTAGCAATGACTCCCCCGCCAGTAGTTCTGTCTGTTGAACCTAAGACCCATATTCTACATTCTTGATTGATTTTAATCTGACTTGGCAGCTTTCTTAAGTACTGCAGCCATCTGAAAGCAAGAATAATGAGGGCTTTGTACAAACAGCATAACTGCTGGGTTCCAGGCCTCCTTTCCCCCTTGCTGTCTTCTTGACCACATGCTCCATCACCTACAGGTGTCAAACTCTGTGTGATGGCCCTTGGGGTCAGGCTCTTGGGGCTTGCTCAGAAGGTGATAAGCCCAAGAACTAAAGGGAAGAGAATGGGGCAGATAAACAATTAACAAATAATCAAGTGATAATAAGTGCTACCCTTCTCTCCCTCACATCTGGTGCTCCAGCCTTAGAATATTAAAGTTCTTTGAATGAGCTATGTTCTTTCCCACCTCAGTGACTCTGAACACCTGCGGAAGCCTTCCTTGGCCTTTAGAAAACCTCAGCTCTTATCACCTCTTCATTCCCTAGGTTGTAGCCTCTCCTATGACCTACTCTGACTAGTCCGGAAGCTACTTACAAGCAGGGGCCATGTCTTTTCATTTTCCTTAGTTCAGAGACTTTAACACAGTGCCTGGCATATAAAAATTGCTCAATAACTCCTGGTTGATTGACTGAACGGGTCAGGGGAGAGTTGAAGGCCAATCTCGATTTATTACATAAATAAAACAGCCCCCGTCATATCCCAGCAGAGCCAGACAACCCAAATATAAACACATAAATCTGTCAAGTGGTGAGGAGTGCCCAGAGGTGAAGGGAAGAGAGTGACAGAGGGAGACACACAATAAGCAGATAAACAAATAGGTCAGAAGGTGATAAATAGGGAGAGAGAGAAATGTCAGAGAGGGGTCTCGGGAATCTCTATTTCAAATACACTGGTTGGGAAATGCCTCTCTGGCAAAGTGATATTTGAGCACAGAGTTGAAGAAAGTGAGGCAGTGAACCAGTAGAATTCAGGAGGTAAGCTTTCCAGGCAGAGAGAACAGAGACTGCCAAATCTTAGAGCTCGGCATGAGGAAGCAAGCCATATCTAATGTAAGGAATTGGAAGGAGACTAGTACGGCTGGAGTGAAGTGAATGAAGAGGATAGTGATGAGAAGTGAGATAAAAACAAGAACATCACCACCACCACAGAGACAAAAGGTACAGGATGGATTGGCTGTAAGTGCTGGGCTTTGGGCCCAGATGAATGTGATAAACCCTCAGAAAAATCTTACAAATGAGACCCTAAATTCCTGTGGTTGGGGAAGAGGAGAAAAGGCAGAGGAATGGAAGGGCGTGGGGTGGGGTATGGGGGGAGTCCTAATTCTGAAAAAGGAGACAGTGCCAAAAATAACAGCCTAGTATACTTGATGTTACTCCCAGGTAATTGACTACGATATTCAAAGAATGATTTATAAGCACCCACACAGGAAGTGAGTGAACTGTGGGAGCTAGGATGGTGGGGTCACAAAGAACATCACATAAGTTATCAGACTTCCTTTCACTTACACCATCATGAATGATATTAAGCCGGTTGATCAAAGTAATGTAGTACAAATTGTGTACAGAGATTTCTGCAGAGTATTTGGCAAGTTCTTGACATCCTCATAGATGAGATGGATAGACATGCTCTGAATGGTCACCCTGTTAGTTGGCTTTGTTCTTTTTTATTAGTTTCTTCTTTTTTAAGTGTGGTAGTAAAATACACATAATATAAAATTTACCATTTTGAAGTATACAGTTCAATGGTATTAAGTACATTCACAATGTTGTACAACTATCACTACTCTTTAGTCCTAGAACTTTTTCATCACCCCAAAAGGAAACTGCTATTCTTATTCTCCACTTTCCCCTACCCCCATTCCTGTGCAGTCACTAATCTGCTTTCTGTGTCTGTCTGCGAGTGTGCTTATTTTGAGTGCTTCGTATAAATGGAGTCATATAACATGGCCTTTTTTTTTCTGGCTTCTTTCACCTAGCATCAGGTTTTCAAAGTTCATCCATGTTCTAGCCTGTATCAATACTTCATCTGTTTTAATAGTTGAGTAATGTTATATTAGATCTTGTTCATCCATTCATCAGTTAATGGAAATTAGAGTTGTTTCCACCTTTAGGCTATTGTGAACAATACTGCTCTGAACATTTGTGAACAATTTTTGTTTGAACACTTGTTCTTAATTCTTTTGGGTATATACCTAGGAGTGGAATTGCTGGGCCATATGGAAATTCTGTCTTTAACCTTTTGAGGAACTATTAAACTGTTTTCCACAGCAGCTGCTCTTTCCATGGGAAGCGTTAGAGGCAGGGTATAGTGGGAAGCACCAAGGGTTGGCTCTGGGAGGACTCTGATCCTCTTTACTTCTAGAGAAGAAAGGCAAGAGGTACCGCATCAGGAGAGCATCATCAGGAATTAGGGAGACTTGGATTAATGGTCAGCAGAATGACCTTGCTGAAGTGAGACTCATCCTTATCTAGGATGTGAAGCACCTAAAATTTGCACACCGCAAATGCTTCTCATCTGAACACCTTGAGGTCCTTCTTATGAGACAGTGTCTTACTCAGCTCCCTGAGGGAAAGCCCAGGCCCATCCAGCAGACTATCCGTCTCTTGAAATGGCAAACTGATCAAATTTTCAGGTGACATCCAAATGGAAGGATTTTGAATCAGGATTTAGAATCAGGATTTTGAAAGATTGAAGCAAGTAGGAAAGATGAGTTAAAACCTAACCAGATGATATTTATTTGTGTGTGTGTGTATTTTTTTAATTTTGCAAATAACATCAGTGGGTCAGATGGGTCACCTGTAGAAAAAAATCAGAAATTTTCTTTATGTGTGTGTGTGTGTGTATTTATTTATGGCTGCACTGGGTCTTTGTTGCTGCATGTGGGCTTTGTCTAGTTGTGGTGAGGGGAGCTACTCTTTGTAGTGCCCAGGCTTCTCAATGCGTTGGCTTCTCTTGTGGAGCATGGGCTCTAGGCTCATGGGCTTCAGTGGTTGCGGCACATGGACTCAGTAGTTGTGGCTCACTTGCTATAGAGCACCTGTTCAGTAGTTGTGGTGCATGGGCTTAGTTGCCCTGAAACATATGGGATCTTCCTGGATCAGGGATCAAACCCTTGTCCTCTGCACTCGCAGGCAGCCTCTCAACCACTGGACCACCAGCAAAGCCCAGAGATTTCCTAGGCCAGTTAACAACCAGTCCATCCTAAAGGAAATCAGTCCTGAATATTCATTGGAAGGACTGAAGCTGAAGCTGAAACTCCAATACTTTGGCCACCTGATGTGAAGAACTGACTCATTGAAAAGACCCTGATGCTGGGAAAGATTGAAGGCAGGAGAAGGGGACAACAGAGGATGAGATGGTTGGATGGCATCACTGACTCGATGGACATGAGTTTGAGTAAGCTCCGGGAGCTGGTGATGAATAGGGAGGCCTGGCGTACTGCAGTCATGGGGTCGCAAAGAGTTGGACACGACTGAGCGACTGAACTGAACTGAATCGAATATATATTTTAACCAGGGTTAATTTTAAGGATTTAGTTTTTCCTTGAGAGAGTAACAAAAGCTGCTGCTGCTAAGTCACTTCAGTCGTGTCCAACTCTGTGCGACCCCATAGATGGCAGCCCACCAGGCTCCCCTGTCCCTGGGATTCTCCAGGCAAGAACACTGGAGTGGGTTGCCATTTCCTTCTCCAATGCATGAAAGTGAAAAGTGAAAGTGAAGTCGCTCAGTTGTGTCCAACCCTCAGTGATCCCATGGACTGCAGCCTTCCAGGCTCCTCTCTCTGTCCATGGGATTTTCCAGGCAAGAGTACTGGAGTGGGGTGCCATGCCTTCTCCGGTAACAAAAGCTAGGAAGAATAAATGCCTGTTTAAGAAAAATCAACATGACAATAGCTGCTAGTGCTAGAGGCTACCCGGGTAGCCTGTTGATGAATGCACTAAAAGTGCCTGGATTTATTTCCAACGTCTCATAACAGATTAATATTAGAATTTCAGTAATCTTCTATATTGACAAACTCAAAAACCACTGGTTACCAAATATTTTGCTTGATGTACTGATATTTCTCTTTCTTAGAAGCACTTTCCCCCCAGGTGCCATACCTAATGCAGTTAATGAATGGAGTGTGTACAGGAGAGTGGGAGTAGGAGTAGAAAAAGTTCAATTTAGACACCAAATCAGAAACTGTATTATTCCAGAGTCAACTTCCATACCATTAATTTTTTAAAACTTGAAAATCCATCAAAATGCTTATATAATACTTGTTATCTTCAATATCATTAGAGCACCAAAGAATAAGACAATTACATTCTAAAAAATTACAAAAAAGTGAATCATAGAATTCCTTTCAATTTTTAACTTTGTATAGTATTTA
The DNA here is from genome assembly GCA_006410935.1 of Redunca redunca. Taxonomy (NCBI): domain Eukaryota; kingdom Metazoa; phylum Chordata; class Mammalia; order Artiodactyla; family Bovidae; genus Redunca; species Redunca redunca. Next base: position 52,966 of record SJYQ01016444.1, on the reverse strand, counting down.
TGAATCCACAAATTGCAGATGAAAAATAAGAAAAAGGTAATAAACATGATTTGTTTCTAACTGTGAAACATGCATTAGAAAATTCAAATCTGCTCTTGGAAAATCTTTTTCACCAGATTTTCTCCTGAGGGCCTGGGCATACTTACAGATTTCCAGATAAAGAATGCCTCATAAGACTTGAATTTTCACAACTGACTTGATTTTGACAGTCTTAGCTGCTATCAAAGGACTTAACTCTTAGCCAGACCCAGAAAAAAATCTGCATGAAGTGACATAGGAATATCTGTGTTCTAGTCCAGTTACAGTCACCACCGTTTGTAACCTTCACCTGATTTAAACTTAAATCTTTTGTCTTGCATTGTTCTTTCAACTTGTAAACAGCAGTAGGAGAAAGGGAGCTGGTAAATAAAATATCCAAGAATATTATAATTTCCAAGTGTTGAAAGAAAGCTCATCTGAACATTACAGCAGGAATGATTTTAAAGTAATGTTTGCTGTTTGCAAACACAAACAAGTATTCTGTGTTATGTGGTAGTGTTTGAACTTTAAGTTAACTGATTACTTAAAACTTTTCAGAACCATAAATTCATATATCACAAATATGGCTACCCTAGCAAAGAGAAAAACAGGAGTTGTTCCATAACCCAGAGTAAAATGTAAGTGCCTCATCTGGATAAGATGACATCTTCATGAGCAACACTCATAAAATTCAAGTCAATGTGGGGCCATAGGAAGATTCTAAAACAACTCAACTGAGTCTCAGACAGTC
>SJYQ01016444.1:22064-52108 GCA_006410935.1 Redunca redunca | reverse complement strand
ACAGTCCTCAGGTAGGAAATACCAAAATTGAAGTCTCTATTAATTTCAATACAATCCATTTCAAACACTTTTTTCCTCTTAAAGTTACTTATAGACTAGAATGGTAGTGTTTGGTAAGTTATAAAAATAAATGCAAATAAGGGCAGTCATCCCAATAAACAGCATTTTTGGAATGCTGGTAACAAATAATCACCTCTTTTAGATTATATGCGTCAAAGGAGATGTGAATGCATTTTGAGTTTTTCCAAAGAACTGATTTCCATTTACAATCCAAAAGCCAATGGTAAAGATGAAAAGTTCCAAAGAAAAATGTTGAAAAGAGCATTACACCTTTCTGCTTCCCCAAAATAAATGTATTAATTTAGCACAGGAAAATGGGTGAATATATGCACTTACTACATTTTACTGTTTTGCAGTCTGTCCTAAGCCTGTAGTAATAATTAGCATCATGATCAAGAACACTACCACTGTTTTAATTAATATGTGGACATCTCCCTACTATTATTATCAAGAATAGAAATGTTAGACTACAGACAGAGCCCAACCCATTGCTTTCCCCAGTTTGACACAGAATGTTCCAGTAGGGATTGGTGGCTAAAACAGGAATTGTTTATGTATTTGAGGAACCACGACCATACTAAGAAGGTCAAATATGCAGTCACTAGCAAATCCACCTTCTCTCTGGGGGCAGGCAATGGATTAAGAAAAAAAACTCTGGAAGTTCAAGGCTTCAGTTGTGGATATAGAGCTTAGACATTTTAAGAAATCTTCTAAATTTTCTTGAAAAGTAAATATAAAACTAAAAGAACCTTACCTACATGGTTCATGTGGTACCTCTCATATAAACTTAAAACTTTTAATCTTGTTTTTAAGGAAATGCTTTGAAATTCCTTAAAATACAAATAATAGAAATCCAACTAGTAGCAAAAAGATCCAAATTGTAGAGAAAAGATGACAATTCTACTGAAAAGGAGCCCTACTTTTCTGTGCAAGGTGGCCAGACCTGACTCAGCACAGATGGGACAATAATAGCTTAAATTGAATTCTTCTACTGCAGGATTATCCATTTCATTAGGGATTTAGACTCAGAGAGAGAGCTGTGCATTTTTGCTCATTCCTGTTCTCAAAATAATAATATCCTTTCCTCAAGCCAGTCAATTTTATTTAAAGTTTTCTATAGTTGAGACTGCTGTAAGCTATAATACCCAGGAGAATCTTTAGAAATGGCAAAGGTATATTACTTTTTACAGTGCAACCCCAATGATCTCCCCCTTTCTATCTCATTTTTGTTTAACTTACAAGAACACATAAAAAATGTTGAATTTCCCTGTTATCCCTAGTCTGTGACCCATGTTAAATTGTATTTACCTCAGTGAAAAATGTTTCCACAACATTTTCTGACATATAATTTTACATAGTGAAGCATGAATGATTATTCATGATAAAAGTTTAAAAAAAACAACCCACACTAACATTGTTGCACTAATTGATTGAGAATCCGCTATATAAAACAATAGAATTATTTCTAATATTTGCCTGAATTGTCCATTTTTCTTATGAAGAACACACAGAGTCAAGAGTGGGCAGAGTGTGTGCATAAAGGGAAAAGTTAATCTATCCCTGTCTTTATTATGATAATGGAATACTTTACTCTCAAGAAATGAAAAAGAATTGTATCCATCCCCAATTCCCCTTGTGATGGTGTTAGGGAATGTTCTCCTTTAGTGATCAAAATGAGAATGTGAAAGCTCTTTGTAAGCTATAAAGTAAAATTCATATATAAGTTAATATCATTGTTGGCCTAATGCTTATTTGTATCTGAGGCTAAAATGAAACACTTGGAGGTTATTTCCTGTCTAGTTCTTCCAAAGCAGATCCTGAGACTAGGATTTGGGTGCAGGGAGTAAACAGGGGACATGACTTCAGGGAGCATAAGTGAGGGAGTGGGGACTTTTGGACAGCGAGGGAGAAGTCAGCAAAAAAGGCTGAGTTAAGTCCCTGGCCCTTCCTAGATGCCCTGTACCACTGAGCTCACGCTGAAGGTGCTAGTGAAGCCCTGGGGCAGAGATGGAGAGAGACATGATGGTTGCTGGAGGTGAAGAGCTGTCAGCAGGAACAAGACTGTCTTTCCTAACAGCTGCAGATGACCCAGGTCCTGCCAGGGGGACATGGGGCAGGGCATTTGCAGTGTGTGCTGAGAAGGGAACTGTCATACACAGGCTCAGAAGCAAAGTCAAGAGCTGGCTTCCAGAGTCTGATATGTGCTGTCTATCTTGGTCCCAGGCCGATCATAAACACTTTGCATGGGTGAAGCATTCTAGGTGAAATTACCTTCAGTTTCCTTTAATACTGTGTATTGGTGCCACTATTAGCTATTTTTAGATGTTGAGATTGAAGTGCTGTCCAGCCTCTGCTAGGTTTCATGAAATTTATTGATATGGTTTGGGAGGCAACACATTCTAGTACAATTTGTTTTAAGCCTGGATTCTCATTAGAATCATCCAAGGAGATTTGAAGGAAAATACTGGCTCCAACCCCATTTAAAATAAGGATCTCTAGATGTGGGGCCAAGGTCTTGGTATGTGTGTGTGTATATGTGTGTGTAACCTCTCCAGATGATTTTTCTTTGCAATGAAAATTTAAATCATTTGGTAATGAAAAGAATGTAGCTTTGGAAAAACTTTGAAATCAGGTAGCCTTATGTAGAGAATGCAACCACTCCACTAAGCAGCTGTATAGAATTCTGTGAGTAACATATTTTCTCTGGGCTCAGTTTCCTCATTTATAAAACAGGGATATTATATCTATCTCACAGACTTTTCTGAGAATTAAATGGATGCAAAAAAAAAGCCTACTTTTGTGCCTGGCACACAGTTGGTGCTTAATAAATGTCAGTTCTCACCTTCCCTGTATTGTCAAACTTGCTCTGAAAAGTACTTGTCTTCATACATTGGAAAATGAAAATTAAGTTTTCACATGTATATAGAGAAGGTGGAGAGCTTAAGAACAAATGAAGGAGAGCAAATTGGATTGTTATACTGTCAGAAGTTGAGGAAAGAGGATGCACGAAAAGAATAAACAACTGACTGAAAATGGAAACAAGAAAACCACAAACCAGTTAAAATACAACTGTGCAATGGTTTCTTCTGGAACAGATTTAGGTTGGCATGAGAGCTAGTCCCTGCCAGGATAAGTGGATACTGTGGTGACAGGCCTTGCCCTCATAAGTGTCTGTGTGGAGTTGAAGTCCCAAGTGGAAATACCTTCAAAGCACAGGTAAAATGTTTACCAGGAAGCCTTTATAGCACTCTGTGCTGTGCTAAGTCACTTCAGTCATGTCTGACTCTTTGTGACTCCATGGAATGTAGCCCACCAGGCTCCTCACTCCATGGGATTCTCCAGGCAAGAATACTTGAGTGGATTGCCAGGACCTCATCCAGGGTTATAGCACTCTAGGTTAGGTTAGGCTAAGTAGCCTCTTCTAGGTTTCTTGGGTTACTTTTAAATTAGCATTCTGTATTATATTCAGAGTAACTATTTGTGTGTTGACTAGAAGACTCCATTTCTTTGAGGCAGGGCTGTGTTCTTTCCTTGACAATACTCGGTAAACAGTTGAATTCAACCATTATCAAACTAAGTGAAAACAGAGCCCAGAAAAACATGTCAGACTTTGAGATTGTCTCTTGCAACAAGTGGCAGCCTTAATGCCTTCCCCTTTGTTTCAAGAATTCTGAGTTTGTCCAAGTAGAGGAGTTTAAGGAGAGACAAAGTGTGCACCTGTTTTGCTTCCATAAAGAATACCTGTCTTAAAATGGTGACAGTATTGCATAAGAAGGCAGAGCAAAGTTACAAATAAATGGAGCTGAGACTCTTACTACTGAACTTTATTAGTTGTGTGAGCGAGTTCTGAGTTGGGGTTTCTGTGTCTCAAAAGCCAAAGTTTCCAAGTAAATATGGTTGTTTTGGGTAAAGACAGGATCAAAAGGCAATCTTTTGACCCTCTGCTCACCCAAATAAGAAAGAGCCTTGGGCAAAGAGTTGGGCATGACTGAGCAGCTAACACTTTCACTTTGGGCCTGGAACACTTCCTTACCAAGAGGTTAACAGCCCACACAGCCCATGCTGGTCTTTCTGTCTTGTATGGAGTATCTTTCCCTGTTTTATGCTCACAGAGTGTTGATGGTGCCTAAGTATGTATGTTAACGGCCCACAGGCAGGCACCTAGCTTTCAATATTTCAGATTCCGTAGGGAGAGGTCAGGGTCCTTCTGTTGCAGCACAAGAGGGGTGTGCATAGACCATTGCTCTGTGTTGGCTGCCCTGGGGCCTGCTGGCCACAAGGGGCTAAAACCCACTATTGAAGCTGATCTTGCTGTTTCCTCTCTATGTAACTAAAGCATCATTCCATCTGGTGCTTGACTGTGTTGTGTTTTCCTTGGCAACTCCAACCCAACACACAGGTAGGTAGAAGTGTTCAGAGTCCTCCTCTAGGGTTGGTAGCCAGTACATGGTGTTCAGCCTGACAGTCACATTTATGCAAAAGTATAGTGAATGTCTTATCTTTAGATAAGCAGGATGACAACTAAATTTCTTAGCATCAGTAGTTGTATATAGTTGGAACTTCTTAAAACATATGGTAAAGCAAACCAAGGACTTTAGGTTAAAAGGACTTTATTGGTGGGATCTTGGGATAATTTATTGCGCACTGTGTCTCAGTGGGGCAGTGATGTGATTGGTGGAAAGATGCCCATAACACATTTAAAGGAATGTGTTTTCTCTGATATCAAAAGATACAAAGACAGCGGCACCCAGCAACCTCACAAAGCAGGAGACAATGTGGCTTGCATCCTTATTCCTCCAGGATCCCTTTAAGGACAGTGAGCACAGACTGAGAACTTTGCTCTTGGCTACCCTTGAGGTCTTTTTACTCTCTTAGCCCCTTTCAGTCATACTGGGGAGAACCTGCTATCTGCTTGCCTTTTCACTGTATATGAGAAGTAAGACACAGAGATATAAGCAGATAGAAGGTATAAGAAGTAGACACACCCCTCATTTGCCATGAGACTGGTAACATTAAAGGTTAATTTACCACAAGTTTCTAGGTCTGAGCCTTCAGACCTGCCTGAGGTCCATTCCATACTTCTAGAATAGAGACTGAATGAACAAACCCAACTCTTAGGGAAGCAAGAACGTGGGCACCTCAGGGACAAGACTGGAAGATTCTGACTCCCTGCCCATATCAACCAGGATGTTGAAACTCTTGACTGATGGCAGATCAAAGGCTCACATTCTCCCAGCAGTTTCATTCCCTTAGGACAGTTTTTTTTTTTTTTTTGTGGGATCACAATGTAGTGCTATTTTTATTTTTTGAGAAACCACCATACTGTTTTCCATGGTGGCTGTCTTTTTAAAACTGGTACATTCTTCTTCTTTTGCATCTTTTTTAAAATTATTATTATTTTTTTAGGACAGTTTTGAAAATGTCCAGGGAAGGCCTCTGACAGAACAAACTTGGATCATGTATCTTCTTCTATGAATTGGGTTGTCTTAGCTCAAGCAGCTATAACAGAATATTATATATTGGGGGGGCTTAAGCAACATTTATTTCTCAGAATTCTAAAGGGTGGGAATTCTGATTAGGTTGCCATTATGGTTGAGTTCTGATGAGAGCCTTCTTTCTGCTTTACAGTTGCTGAGTGCCGAAGAATTGGTGCTTTTGAACTGTGGTGTTGGAGAAGACTCTTGAGAGTCCCTTGGACGGCAAGGAGATCCAACCAGTCCATTCTGAAGGAGATCAGCCCTGGGATTTCTTTGGAAGGAATGATGCTAAAGCTGAAACTCCAGTACTTTGGCCACCTCATGTGAAGAATTGACTCATTGGAAAAGACTCTGATGCTGGGAGGGATTGGGGGGCAGGAGGAGAAGGGGACGACCGAGGATGAGATGGCTGGATGGCATCACGGACTCAATGGACGTGAGTCTGAGTGAACTCCGGGAGTTGGTGATGGACAAGGGGGCCTGGCGTGCTGCGATTCATGGGGTCGCAAAGAGTCGGACACGACTGAGCGACTGAACTGAACCTTCTTGCTTAGCACAGAGCAGAGAGAAGAAGCAAGCTCTCTCTATTATGAGAGCACTAATTCCATTTATGAGGGCTCCACCTCATGACTTAATCACTTCTGAAAGAAAGGCTCTGCCTCCTAAAGCCCATGCATTCAGGGTTAGGGTTCCAACATATGAAATTTGGGCAGACACAAACATTCAGTCCATAACGTGGGTTAAAGAGGTGGAGTGATGGGAGTTGGGAGGAGGGTACTAGTAGCACCATTACAATCACACTATTGGACCAGTGAAGATGAGTTCTCCAGAAGAAGAATGAATCGTTCTCACAAGGTGGAGTGATGGCCACGTAAGGTAAGTAGATGCCACCACAACAGTAAACTTTCAACATCCGAATAACCTTCGCTGCTAATGCCACTAACTGACCCTGTTCCAGAAGAGATATCATCCTCAAGGGCCTTGTCTTTTAAGGAACGGTGCCCAACAGGGTTGTTTTTCTAATCATGTTTAGTCATGACAAATATTGCTGTGTTCCTGTCCCTTCATGAAAATACTTAAGGACAGAGGGTGACTGTGGTTCTGTTTCTGTGACATGGCTAGAATAGGCACATTTGTAGAGACATTAGGAAGATTAGAGGTTGCCAGGGCCTGGAAAGAGGTGGTAGTGAGAGTTAAAGAGAGTTTCTTTTTGAGATGATGCAGATATTCTAAAATTAGGATGATGGTTGCATAACTTTGTAGATATAGTAAAAACCATTGGATTGTACACTTCAAATGGATGAATTAGACGGTATGTGTATTATATCTCAATGAAGCTGTTAAAAAAAATAGAAGACTAAGTGGTTTCCTCGGAAAGAAGTTTAGAGGCTGGCAAAATAAGAAAAGCAGATGGACACCCCTGCAGCAAACCAGACCCACAACAGAAGACAGTGGGTGGGGACAAGGTCATGATTTAACTTGGAGCTGTTCCAAGTACGGGCCCCTTACCAGCAGCTGGAGCTCCTGGAAACTCATTAGAAATGTGAATTTGGGGGCTTCACTGGTGGTACAGTGGTTAAGAATCTGCCTGCCAATGCAGGGGACATGGGTTAGATCCCTAGTCCACGAAGACTCCAAATGTCGCCAAGCAACTAAGCCTGTGTGCCACAACTACTGCAGCCTGAGCACCCTAGAGCCTGCACTCCACAACAAGAAGCCACTGCAATGAGAAACCCATGCACTACAAGCAAAAGTCTTCCCCCACTTGCTTGCTGCAACTAGAGAAAGCCCATATGCAGCAACAGAGACCCAGCACAGCCAAAAATAAATCAATAAATAAATCTTAAAAAAAAAAAAAAGAAATGTGGGTCCTACCCCAAGCTACCAAATCAGAATCCCTGGGCATCACTAAAGCTGAGGAAGTATTAATTTAACTCATTGTTGCCTTTAATAAATGAGAACTCCTTCCCTAAACAGTGTGCAAGGTGCTTTCCAAACTGCAACAAACAAGATATAAAAGCAGCATTAACGCATTTAAAAAAAATGTTACTTGGGCAATGGAACCTTAATTCTGTGTTTTGAAGATAACGATACCAACATAGCAGGGCTTATTAGCAGCCAGCAGTTATTTGCAGAGAAGGTAGTTATTTGCTGAAAGCTACTGAAGCAGTTAACCAGCCTGATGTGCCTTGAAGCTGCAAGTATTTTCTCCATGACCTGCTGGAGAGATACCTCTATCATTTTTCTCCAGTGAAGATGCTGAAATTGGTGTGAATGCAATGAAAGCTGAGATGCAGGTGGAAATTTAGAGATAGTTTTGTCATCTTGAAAGCCAATTACTTGCTCCAATGCCACATTTCCAGATCCAAGGTTTGAGGACAAATTTATCTCCTGTGATCATGTGAAGCATTGTAAGTGCTGAACACATATTAGAAATATAAAACCAGAGCAAGAAAAATAATCTTAAGGCAGCTCCTGAAAATATTCAGAAATTGTCTTCGTTAAATCCTGCACAAGGCTCAGTTGGTTGAGCCTGCTTCAGTGAAATTGCACTGTCATCATCGACCTAACCTTGGACTTCAAGAGGTAAATTTTGACCTTGGTCAGTTACTATTAGGAAAGAAACTTAATAAATCGGTGACGGCGTCACTAGGGGCAGAATTCCATGCAGGTGGTGCTGGCCAGAAACATGGTGTACCTGTTCTGACCTCACTTGAAAGTGAATATCCCTTTGGTACAAAATTACAAACGATGGTGCAGTGGTTGAAAGAGCAGGCCAGCAGCTGTCTGAGCCCAAATGTTTCTATAGCTACAGTAAACCATTGTACTTAAAAAAATGACTATAACTTTTAATAATACAATTTTAATATTGTAAAATAAAATTTTATGTATGCAATTTCATCCTAGGATAGAATATTTGGTTCTGGCCTTGCTTGGGCCATTGGGCATGTGGCTGAACTGTGTTTTTGGTGCATCCCAGCTTTAGAGTGGACAAAACTTAAAATTAACATTCAGTATCCTGGTTCTTAAAACAATTGCTTGGCCTCCTCTGCAGCTCCGTTTCAGCTTGTGTCCTTGTTAAGTTTTCTTCTCCTTCCCATTTTCTGCTTCATTTCTCTCAGAAGACAAATATAAATTCCTTTCATTTTCTTAAGGGAACGATTTGGCCCTCTCCTACCTCTGCCTTCAAATTCAGCTAGGGCCTTTCTTCCTATTGTTAAGGTCTTATAGTAAGTACTGAAACCTAGAGCAGCACCTTGCCCAGACCCTTATGTAAATAAAAATGCATATGAGCAAATATATATATATATATATATATACTATGTATAATATACATGATATGCAAATAATGCAAGATACTAAATATTCAACTAAATAAAAATTTCCAGTGAGTGGAAATCAGGGGTTCATGGGAACTCTCTATGCTATCTTTATAATTTTTCTGCAAATCTAAATTTATTCCCAGAATTTAAAAAATATTTTAATAATGGATGAAAGAGTAATATGTTGGAGAAACAAAACAATCCTGCCAGCAAGACCTCCTCCATATCAATTTTAGAAGAGAGAAAACACATGATGCAGGTGGTCCATGCAAGAGACTACAAATTAGGACAAAGTCTCATGTAATTTATAGAGCAGAGCAGAAGAAAGAGCAATGACTTCTCTTATCTCCTGGAAAGACAAAGGATTGTGCCTTCTGAAAGTCTCCTACCAACCCCTTAGCTAATTCCAGATGTACATATGTATTTACAATTCTGTTTGCTCCTGGCCTTGGAGATAACTCTGTTGTAAAGACTGGAGACTGGGCTTAACCCATAGAGAGATTTATCTCTATTCCAAAGTTTAGAATGAGGGCTCAGATTCATTCTGTCCCTATGTTTTAGGAAGTACTCTTAAGAAAAGGGGTGGGTAGGAGAATGGTCTCTTTGCCCACTGCAAGCAGATAAACTGATTTTACTTGCTCTCACAGTATCCTGGGTAGAAGACATGCAGCAAGGAGAACTGATAGGCTGCTGGTGAGGTTGTAAATTGGTTAAACCCCTTTGGAAAACATTGACCATGCCAAAGCCTTTGACTGTGTGAATCACAACAAACTGTGGAAAATTCTTAAAGAGATGGGAATAAGAGACCACTTGACCTGCCTCCTGAGCAATCTGTATGCAGGTCAAGAAGCAACAGTTAGAACTGGACATGGAACAACAGACTGGTTCCAAATAGGGAGAGGAGTATGTCGACTGTATATTGTCACCCTGCTTATTTAACTTATATGCAGAGTACATCATGAGAAACGCTGGGCTGGAAGAAGCACAAGCTGGAATCAAGATTGCCGGGAGAAATCTCAATAACCTCAGATACGCAGATGACACCACCCTTATGGCAGAAAGTGAAGAACAACTGATAAGCCTCTTGATGAAAGTGAAAGAGGAGAGTGAAAAAGTTGGCTTAAAGCTCAACATTCAGAAAACTAAGATCATGGCATCCAGTCCCATCACTTCATGGCAAATAGATGGGGAAACAGTGACAGACTTTATTTTGAGGGGGGGCTCCAAAATCACTGCAGATGGTGACTGCAGCCATGAAATTAAGACAGCTTACTCCTTGGAAGAAAAGTTATGGTCAACCTAGACAGCTTATTAACAAAAGAGACAATACTTTGCCAACAAAGGTCCATCTAGTCAGAGCTATGGTTTTTCAAATAGTCATGTATGGATGTGAGAGTTGGACTATAAAGAAAGCTGAGTGCCGAAGAATTGATGCTTTTGAACTGTGGTGTTGGAGAAGACTCTTGAGAGTCCCTTGGACTGCAAGGAGATCCAAGCAGTCCATCCTAAAAGAAATTAGTCCTGAATATTCATTGGAAGGGCTGATGCTGAGGCTGAAACTCCAATACTTTGGTCACCTGATGTGAAGAACTGACTCATTGGAAAAGACCCTGAGGCTGGGAAAGAGTGAAGGTGGGAGAAAGGGATGACAGAGGATGAGATGGTTGGATGGCATCACCGACTCAATGGACATGAGTCTGAGTAAACTCCGGGAGTTGATGATGGACAGGGAGGCCTGGCATGCTTCAGTCCATGGGGTTGCAAAGAGTCAGACATGACTGAGCGATTGAACTGAACTGAGAAAAGAGAAGATGCACCTACCCTAAGAAACCCTGGTCTCTTTGCACCAGGAGACACAAAGAATAAAATGGCCACCACAGCATTATTCAAAATAGCAGCAAACTGAAAACAGCCTAATAGTCCACTGACCAGAATGATGAATAAGCAAATGCAAGTATATTCAATAATAGAATGTGATGGAGCCAGTGATCATGATTGAACTAGAATTTCACCCATCAACATGGCTGTCTCACAAATACACTAATGAGTAAAAGAAGTCACAGAATATAGAATATATAAAGTATGAAAACACAGATATAACATTCAGAAGCAACAACTTTAAATGAATACTCTTTAGGGATAGATATATATGTTATAAAATTATTAAGAAAAGCAAGGAAGTAGTAAAAAAGGATACATAGTTAACAAAAGTCTGTATCCCTTTCACTTCTGGGAGTGAAAGGGATACAGATAGCGGCCTTGAAAACATCAGTAACATTATTTCTTAGATTGAGCAGTGGATACATAGATATTTATTTTTATTATTCTTTATACATTATGCAGGTAATATAATCTTTTAAAGTATGAAGTAGCTTGTGATAGATTATTTACTTTAATGGATGGTAGAAACAATAAAAGCTAAGGGAGAGGTTAGTGCTGGCAGGATTTCCAGAGCAAAACCCTTCAGGAGGAGCCAGCTTCAGTTGGGCCTCTGAAAGGAAAAGTGTAGTGAAAGTGAAAAGTCACTCAGTCCTGTCCAACTTCATGGAATTCTCCAGGCCAGAATACTGGAGTGGGTAGCCTTTCCCTTCTCCAGGGGATCTTCCCAACCCAGGGATCAAACCCAGGTCTCCTGCATTGCAGGTGGATTCTTTACCAGCTGAGCCAGGAGGGAAGCCCTTTGAAAGGAGGAATAGTTTTTTTCACATAGTTTTTCAAACTTGGAATGAATATTAGAGTTCACTTGCCCCACCCCTTCCTTTTGGGAATGAAGAAATAGAAATACAGGGAAGTATCTTTTAAAAAACTCATTATATCTTTTACACTGTCAGACCAGTTGCAAGGTGGAAAAATCTGAGTGAAAAGGTTTTTTGAGAAGAGCATTTTAGGAGTTGAACACCATAGCCTTACAAATGTCAGGCTGTGGTTCCCTTTTTTTTTTTTCTTGGTTTTTCACACTTCTCTGCTCAGTATTGCTACCAGCCCCATTCAGGGGGCTCCGTGAGTGGGTAGTTCAGCTATTATTAGTCAGGTGTGGCTATGAGTGAATGGGTAACTCAACTTCCTCTTTTGCCCCTGGCAGGTGCTGCCTGGGGCCTTTGCTTGGGGCCTATGAGATTACATCTGGGATAGGAGCAGCACCAGAAGAACATCCTGTCCACAGCCTCCTGGAGTCCTAGGTCATCATCCCCACACATCCAGACAGTGCCAAGTGCCAGCAGTGTTATGTATTAACATTATTCACTTCATCTTTAAAAAGCTACCTCATTTCATCATAGACTCACACAGCTGCTCAGTAACAGAATTTATAATTCCCTCTCCCACGCCTGTGAGTTGTTTTTTTTTTTTTTCATAAAAGAGGAAGTAGAGATTCAGAAGTTAACTTGTCAAAGTTCACACCTTCAAAAATGACTGTCAAGTTTCAACTCAGAGCTGCTTGGTTCCAAAGTAAGTGCTGTTTTCACTATGACCTGCTGTGAAGTATATTATTATTATTTTTTTTAACAACAATACAAAAACAACAACAAAGTGACTTATTTGCAACACAGCCCAGTTCTCATCACTTTATACAGCATTGGAGTAGAAAAGAGTCACAGTAACTATTTAATCCTGTTTTCCCCCTGTCATGAATTGGCAATTTGTTTATGATTTTAGTATTTCACTGGGAATAAGGTTGCCAAAATAAATACTATGCAACATTTGGGACATGTTTGTACAAAAAATTACTCATTATTATCTGAAATTCAAATTTAACTGGGCATCTTTTTTTAAATTAACTTATTTTAACTGGAGGAATTTTACCTTATAGTATTGTGATGGTTCCTGCCATACATCAACATGAATCAGCCACAAGTATACATGTGTCCCCCCCAGCTTGAAACCCTCTCCCTCCTCCCTGCTGGCATCTTCTATTTTTAATTGCTAAATCCAGCAACCCTAACAGAAAACCTTTGAGGAAATACTAAAATACCTTTGAGGAAATAATAAAATACTTTATTATTTCTAGTGAGGTTCTCCTCTTCATGAGGTAAGGAGAAACACATGGGATAGGTTAGCTACTGAGTAAAAAGATTAAGTAAGTCTTCTTGAGTCTTAACTGAGGGTGATTTTGCTCCCTCCCAACATTTAGCAATGAGTGGAGATACATTTGTTTGTCCTAGCTGAAGTGACTTACCTTGGCACTGAGTGGTAAAAGTCAGGGATGTTGTTAAATATCCGACACTACACAGGACAGCCCCACAACAAAGAATTATCTAGTCCAAAATGCCAATAGTACCAAGGTTGAGAGGGTTTCCCTGATAGCTCAGTTGGTAAAGAATCTGCCTGCAATTCAGGAGAGCCCGGTTCCATCCCTGGGTAGGGAAGATCCCCTGGCGAAGGACTAGGTTACTCACTCCAGTATTCTTGAACTTCCCTGGTGGCTCAGCTGGTAAAGAATCCGCCTGCAATGTGGGAGACCTGGGTCAATCCCTGGGTTGGGAAGATCCCCTGGAGAAGGGAAAGGCTACCCACTCCAGTATTCTGGCCTGGAGAATTCCATGGACTGTATAGTCCATGGGGTCACAAAGAGTCAGACACGATTGAGCGACTTTTACTTTCACCAAGGTTGAGAAACCTTGCCTTATAGAATCACTCATCTAAGATAGTATAAACCCAAGAAAATTATATATGTGTATTTTAAATCCCTTTAAGGCCACCAATATATTTCCAAATAGGGCTTGGCCTTCTTCTATTTCTCAGAAAAATCGTGCCAAAGCTGTTTATTTATCTGAACCAGTTAACTCATAACTGCGGATGCTGGTGGCAGCAGGGGCAGATGCAACTTTTTACATATCATTACAATAAACTTTTGATATCAGATTTATACTCTTAATTATGTTCCTTGAATAATGATTTTAATATATTTTTACTGTTCTTTTTACAAATAGAATAATTCATGTGAACAATAAATCCAGTTGTAAACTATAGAAATGTAGAAGTATGTGATGGTAGATGAATTTTCACTAGAAAACTCAAATTTTTAATAATTTTAAGGAACAGTGACACATGTTATTTGTTAGTGAAAATTTTTAATTAACCTTTAAGATTAAACCCATGTGCTGGAAACTAAGGGGAGATACAAGAAGCATAAAAGAGCTATGCCTCTTGGAACTTTCTATCTGATCTGTAAGAGAAGACATTTCTCAAACCAGCAAGTATTAATAGCATGTGAGTCAGTTTATGTTTACACTAAGTTTTTCAGAACTGCTTTCAGGGTGCGATCAACGTAAGCTAGAGTTTTCAGGGACAAGGCAGGATTTTTGAGCAGCTAACAATTTTGACCCATTCTTTTCTCTTAAAGCTGGTAAATATCATGGACTCACTTCTCTTTCCCAATCCCAGCTCCAAAATACACACACAATTATGTATACAATATCTAAGTTTTCACTAATCCCCCTGAAACCTATGCTCCAAAGATGTCCACAGCCTTGGTGAAAAAGCTCTGTCCTACTAGAGAATTAGATCTGATAAGGCCAATGAGGAAAAGAATAGTTTTCTAAGGGCAAGGAAGCAGACCCAAATGGCCAAGCACCTCCTATACAATCTGGTACATATTGAGTAACATTCTTGATTTGTACTAGGGGTGGAGTTAGAAATGAAGTGGTCCTCAGAAACAGTCTCCGTATTTGTTTGAAATAGATGACGGTCAAAACTGGTTGGGTATTGGCAGTTTCATGCAGTTCAACCTGATATATGCTGTATATAATGAAATGCACTCTAATCCAATCTGTACTTCAAGTCAGTAAGAGCTTTGAAAGTGAAAGTGAAGTCGCTCAGTCGTCTCCGACTCTTTGCGACCCCATGAACTGTAGCCTACCAGGATCCTCTGTCCATGGGATCTTTCAGACAAGAGTACTCGAGTGGGTTGCCATTTCCTTCTCCAAGGGATCTTCCCGACCCAGGGATCAAACCCTGGTCTCCCGCATTGTAGGCAGATGCTTTGGTTGGTCCCAAAGTTGGAGTTGCTGTGGCTATTGGTCCTGGGGTAGAACTTTCACTGAATGATTGGAGGGATGGCTTTAATTTTTTGTTTTAATAACTAATGGAAGTTGGGAAAGTTGTCTTTCGGCTATTTGCTGTGTGACTCCTTTTCTCCTTTATTTGCTTCCTTTCACTGAGACATTGGCATGTAGAACTTGGACCTCCAGGTGCTCAAAATGTGCCCAAGTCTTGAACAGCAAGTAAATCAACCTGTAAAGATAATTCTAAGTTCAGTTTGTAGCCTTTAACATTTTATCCAGATTTATTTCCGGGCCCTAAAGTGAAAAAAGAGCAGTATATTCTAAATGTATTTCTTGTCAAGAGCCCCTAGAGATGGGGAACACAAGAGACCCTTGTTCAACATCCTTGAAAATGAAAATTTGTTATATTTTGGTGTGATTTATTTAGAAAAAGAAATTTCTATGTTTTTAAAAAAAAGACTAAAGACAACACATACTAAAATTATTTGAATTTTACAGATGATACCATACTAATATTTTTAGTTTAGCACCATCTGTTTATCTGAAATTAAATTTCTGACAAATGGTCATGCCAGGAGATGCTGTTTTTATTTTTATGTGCAGCTGAAACATACAATAATAAAAATCTGCTAGAGTTGAAGAAATATGTTCATAAAATGTTTCTTTTTTAATCTGAGTTGGCTGAGAAAATGACTTTTTAATCTAGTGGCAGCTGCTTTCATTTGGCTGGTGTTCAGGCTAGTTTATGTTGGAGACAGATCATTTGTTTTATATTTGGACGCAGTATAACAAACAGTGCCTTTTGAGCTATGAAGAGGACCCAGATATCACAAACATCTTATTTTCCCTATTAGTCTACCTTTCTAATTATTTCTTGTTTCTCTGATGGCACAAGTGTCATGCAATAGATTTGTAAATTAAAAGCACAAGTGGCAAATTGCATACCACCCAGTTGCTGTGTTATTTTTAGTCAACTCTAAGAAAGTCAAATCCTACACATTAATTGGCATTTGTTTACAGAAGAAGAAAATGATGACTTTTGAAAATATGACTCAGTGGAAACACTTCTTGTCACACTGGCTTGCAAATAGAATCACTGCATTCCCTTTGGGTACTATGGGTGATTCCACTGGGAGCCTGATTCTTCCTAACAGAGTGTTAATTAAATAGAGCCACCTCTTGGCACTTCTCTTGCTCCAACTACACTTCAGAATCCTCCAGCCACCTCTTTAATCAACAACATGTGTTGGGTGTCTACTTTTAGTGTGAGGCGCTGCAGCTACCACCCTGATTTCAAAGGCAGTGGCAAGGACAGGGTTTTATTACATTACTTCAAAGTCAGGGCACTTAAACTTATGTTAGCAAAGTCATTAATATCTGCCATTGACTTGGAATGATTGAACTTCCCAAGGAAAGTAGAATTTCATAGACGAGAGAGATCTTGCCTTTTTCTCTTTGCACCCCAGCACTTAGCTGGGGTTCAGTTCAGTTGCTCAGTTGTGTCTAACTCTTTGCGACCCCATGGACTGCAGCATGCCAGGCCTCCCTTTTCAACACCAACTCCCGGAGTTCACTCAGACTCATGCCCATTGACTCGGTGATGCCATCCAACCATCTCATCCTCTGTCATCCCCTTCTCCTCCTGCCTTCAATCTTTCCCAGCATCAGGGTCTTTACCAATGAGTCAGTTCCTCACATCAGGTGGCCAAAGTATTGGAGTTTCAGCTTCAGCATCAGTCCTTCCAAAGAACATTCAGGACTGATTTCCTTTAGGACGGACTGGTTGGATCTCCTTGCAGTCCAAGGGACTCTCAAGAGTCTTCTTCAACACCACAGTTCAAAAGCATCAATTCTTTGGCGCTCAGCTTTCTTTATAGTCTAACTCTCACATCCGTACATGACTATTGGAAAAACCATAGCCTTGACTTGACTTCTTTGTTGGCAAGAAGAACTAAAGGGTCTCTTGATGAAAGTGAAAGAGGAGCATGAAAAAGTTGGCTTAAAGCTCAACATTCAGAAAACTAAGATCATGGCATCTGGTCCCATCACTTCATGGCAAATAGATAGTGACAGACTTTATTTTGGGGGGCTTCAAAATCATTGCAGATGGTGACTGCAGGGGACATGAGTTTGAGTAAACTACAGGAGTTGGTGATGGAAAGGGAGGCCTGGTGTGCTGCAGTCCATGGGGTCACAGAGTCAGACATGACTGAGCGACTGAACTGAACTGAAGGAGATCTATATGCTAAGTGCTGGGGTGCAAAGAGAAAAAGGCAAGATCTCTCTCATCTATTAAATTTACACTTTCCTTGGGAAGTTCAGTGACACCTGCCATAAGGGTGGTGTCATCTGCATATCTGAGGTTATTGATATTTCTCCCGGCAATCTTGATTCCAACTTGTGCTTCATCCCGCCTAGTGTTTCTCATGATGTTCAGTTTGGTTCAGTTCAGTTCAGTCGCTCAGTCGTGTCTGACTCTTTGCGACCCCATGAATCGCAGCACGCCAGGCCTCCCTGTCCATCACCAACTCCTGGAGTTCACTCAGATTCATGTCCATCGAGTCAGTGATGCCATCTAGGCATCTCATCCTTTGTCGTCCCCTTCTCCTCCTGCCCCCAATCCCTCCCAGCATCAGCGTCTTTTCCAATGAGTCAGCTCTTTGCATGAGGTGGCCAGAGTATTGGAGTTTCAGCTTTAGCATCATTCCTTCCAAAGAAATCCCAGGGCTGATCTCCTTCAGAATGGACTGGTTGGATCTCCTTGCAGTCCAAGGGACTCTCAAGAGTCTTCTCCAACACCACAGTTCAAAAGCATCAATTCTTCGGTGCTCAGCCTTCTTCACAGTCCAACTCTCACATCCATACATGACCACAGGAAAAACCATAGCCTTGACTAGACGGACCTTTGTTGGCAAAGTAATGTCTCTGCTTTTGAATATGCTATCTAGGTTGGTCATAACTTTCCTTCCAAGGAGTAAGCGTCTTTTAATTTCACGGCTGCAATCACCATCTACAGTGATTTTGGAGCCCAGAAAAATAAAGTCTGACCCTGTTTCCACTGTTTCCCCGTCTATTTCCCATGAAGTGATGGGACCGGATGCCATGATAAGTTAAATGAGCAGGGTGACAATATATAGCCTTGACATACTCCTTACCCTATTTGGAACCAGGCTGTTGTTCCATGTCCAGTTCTAACTGTTGCTTCCTGACCTGCATACAGATTTCTCAAGAGGCAGGTCAGGTGGTCTGACATTCCCATCTCTTTAAGAATTTTCCATAGTTTGTGGTGATCCACACAGTCAAAGGTTTTGGTATAGTCAAGAAAGCAGAAATAGATGTTTTTCTGGAACTCTCTTGCTTTTTTGATGAGCCAATGGATGTTGGCAATTTGATCTCTAGTTCCTTTGCCTTTTCTCAAACCAGCTTGAACACCTGGAAGTTCACAGTTCACATACTGTTGAAGCCTGGCTTGGAGAATCTTGAGCATTACTTTACTAGCATGTGAGATGAGTACAACTGTGTGGTAGTTTGAGCATTCCTTGGCATTGTCTTTCTTTGGGATTGGAATGAAAACTGACCTTTTCCAGTCCTGCTGAATTTTCCAAATTTGCTGGCATATTGAGTGCAGCAGCACTTTCACAGCATCATCATTTAGGATTTGAAATAGTTCCACTGGAATTGCATCCACTCTACTAGCTTTGTTCGTAGTGATGCTTCCTAGGGCCCACTTGACTTCGCATGTTTATCTAATAAATGTACTTTTCTTATTGGGCAGTAGCAATTTAATTTTGTATGCCAACTTCTCTTTAAACTAAAAACAAAACCCAATGCATTATTTTGAAATGAAGAGTCTGGTCTTCAGCAATGAATTTATTACTCAAAAAAGTGAAATACACTTTTAGGAAAATTGATGTATGAGGTCAGCCTGCCATAACAAAACACCACAGACTGGGTGGCTTAAACAACAATAATTAATTTCTCACATTTCTGGAAGGTGGGAAGTCTAAGCTCAAGGTGCCAGGTGATCTGGATCCTCGTGAGTCCCATCTTCCTGGCTTGCTGATGATAGCCTTTGGTAGTCTTCTTACTGTGTCCTAACAGGGGAGAAAGAGATATTCCCCTTCTTATAAGGCCACAGTCCTATACAGAGCCCTTATGACCTCATTTTACCTTAATTATCTTCTAAACGCCCTTTCTGTAAATACAGTCACTTTGGTGGTTAGGACTTCAACGTTTGAATTTAGGGAGTGTACAATCCAGTCCATAGCAATTGGACTGAACTAAAAGAGACACTTTAGTTTCTGGACTCTTAAATTACCATGAAAACAAGCAACTTAAACAAATTTGGTATTAATATTATTACCTTTTAATTTCATATGTCAAAAATAAGCCCATTTTTAGAATTGTGTTTAAAGTTTGAAAATACACCAAACTAATCTATAGAGTAATAAAAGCCAGGAGAGCCATTCCTGGGGAGAGGAGGATATAGTGACTGAGAGAGGGCACAGAGGGGACTTCTGGGATGCTCCAGTGCTCCAGTTCCTGTTTGGAGGAGAGTCAAAAGGTGTGATCAGTTTGTGAATACTTGCTGATCTGTTCATATATAATGATTTGTGCATTTTTCTGTATGTGCGTTATAGCTCAACCCAAAACTAAAACATGAAAATAAATCTGAGTGATGTATATAATACCAGAGATAAACTGCACAACTATCCCATTTTGTCCCAACGTAAACAGCAAAGAGGCTATCCCTCTGTCTTCTAGTTCAAAAAGTCACTAGAGGTTAAAACCTGATGAGTGGGAGTGTACAAAGAAGACTATGCCTGTGTAAGGTTGACATAATATTATCTTCCCACAAACACCAGCAGAACTGCAGACATAGTGAAAATTTCTGCCTGACATTGCTTGATGTTGTTTTTCTCCGCCTGGTAGCTCAGCAGCTGGAGGCTAAAAAGCCAGGTTTCCAGGGAGAGGAGGAAAGCTTTCTGAAGAAAGAGCAATATGGGCTCCAGATAAGGCATAGCCAGGGTCCTTTTGAGAGTGGTGGCAGTTTTAAACAGATTGTAAATCAACTTTGTCCTGTTGTTCCAGAAAGTTCCACCTGCCCTAGGAAGAGGCTCTGGATCTGTGTGAGTACCAAAGGTGGCTTTTCTAGATAATGTGTGGAGCTTTAGAGTCAAATGATATGTTTGTAACCATGGATATCAGTGTTCCTAGAAGCATCACTGTCACACACCTAAGGTGGAGCTTGTTTTCCCAATAGACAATTGCAGTTAAGGAGTTTGTACTGTATGACATTTTTGATCAGCCAGTGGCTGCTTTTCAGAGACTTTCCAGATTTATAAATAGGTTACTGCTCAACTTCCAGAACACCATGGCTGTACTCCATTGGCCCCATTTCTCACATTCAACATTTTTTGTTTCACATTGTGTTTTAACTTTCTCCAAGAAGTTAACAACAGAAGCCAGTTGAACTTGTTCAAAACCTTTTATGTTTGTAGAGTTGACTGTGCCATAGAGGCAAATGGAAATTTCTTTGTTTGAGGAGAACTGGCTCTGTCAACAATTATCTTGGTGTTCTTGTATTGTCTGTCATGTGTAAAAGAGCACATTTACCTCTACTTACCTTTTATGATTACTGAGACGTGATTTTTAAAATCACTGCATAAGATGCTTTTACGATAAACTTTGGAGCTGTTAGTTGTCATTTCTGTATGGAAATGTTCCCTCGTGGAAAGTAATGATTTTTAAGTTATTGAAGGTGTTGAAAAGTTCTGACATGGTGTTTATGGGTTGTGTGTGTACTGTTACCAGGCCTGTCTCTTGAAGCTTTCCTAACTTAACAGACTCTAGATGTTCATGGTCACGTTAGTCTCTAGGTGTTGATATATTTCCAGTCCTTTGGGGACGTAGGTCTTTTCTTCACCATTATCCACCCCTTGACAATCAGAATGTCCTTGGACCAACAGCATCAGCTTACTCAGGAGCTTGTTAGAAATGCAGAGTCTGGGGCCCCATCTTAGATCCAGTATCTAATAACAGAATCCGTATTTTATCAAGCTCTCCAGTGATTCTTACATACATGCAGATGAATCAGCAATTTTATCAAGCTCTCCAGTGATTCTTACATACATGCAGATGAATCAGCAAGTAGGTCATGGCAGAAATTGAGAGATCCCTCTTCTCAAAATATTTTCCACTCGGCCAGTACTGCTATTATTTAGGATGAATCTTTCGAGTTTAGGCCACTTCTTTTGAAAAACTCCCTGGCCTGTGCAGCTCAGTAAGTCACTTTCAGTTCAAAGCCTTCACACGAATCCATCTACTCCAGTCTTTCCAACTCGACAGATGGTGGAGAGCAGGTTGACTGAGGAGTGAGGGTGGGAGGAAGGAAGTGGAGTAGAAAATGCAGGGAATTTTCCGTGGTGGAAGAAAGTAGGCAGACTCTATAATGGTGGCACCCTGGAGTAGTGGTGCGGGGTGGCAGGAAGGAACAAACTAGCAGTGACACAGCAGTGGGCACAACAATGGTAAAAAAAACTGTTGATGTGGGGATTCCTAAGCTTGTTTGACAATAATAATCACCTAGGGGGTGAGGGGGGCTTCTTAAAATGAACAGGTTTCCCCAAGGCAGGAAATTATGGAATATTCACCCTGGCTTATCCTTTGTTCACTCTGGGCTTGTGATATCTGAATCTCTAGGGGAGAAATATCTGTATTTTTAACAAGTGGCCCAGGTATTCACATCTTCAGGCATGACTGAGTGAATGGAGAGCTTGGATCTTGTGCATGATGCTCTATGAATATTCTTTCCAGCATTTACAATAAGCCTAGAAAATCTTACAGCATTTCACTAACTGCCTTTTGTGATGGAGAAGCTCAGTAGCTTGCCTGGTGTCACAAAGGCAGTGTGGATGGAGTGCATCCCACATCTGTCTAACCCCAAAGCCTTTGTTCTCTCTGCTCTGTCCTACCATAACTTTCTATAAAGTCACTGTGGCTGGCCCAAAGGATATTCTACCCAGAAAACACTCTGGTTGCCCTAACCCCACTTTTAGGGTTTGGCAGTTTCTACAGAGATTCCATACTTTGACCTGAAATTATGATGTAAACGTTCAGATTTGAGTGGAGTTGTTCAAGGAAACCACCCTCACTGATGAACTAGTAAGGATGTCTGCTCCTTTCTCCCGTCCTGCTGCAGTTAATAACCAGCAACCCAGAGCTGGGATGCTGGTCCCAAAGGAATGAAAAGCAGGGTTCTCTCAGGTAACAGAATTTCTGGTTGCCTTGGTATCAAAGCAGTTTCCTAAAGTGATGGAAGCAGGCACATATTGCTCCTGCCCTCTGAAACCTTATTTTGTTTCAAGAAATCCCTAGAAAGAAAACACACTAATTTAATACAGCAATGTTACATAGTGATAGTAGCAAGAATGGGGCACCATCTGGTGGGTTTGAATAATTGTTAAGGTTGGCTTTTCTTGAAATGCTGCTTGCTGCTCAGTCCACCCATCTTCAATTACTAGAGCTAGAAGTCATCTGCTGGTGATGTGCTAGTATTACAGTAGTGTACTTGAATATAAAATTCCTCAAAGTGGGCTCAATTTGGGAATTGAAGTGCAACATTTGACCTTCATCTATATTTAATCTCCTGTTATTGGTTACAGCCACCATCATAGATTTGTTTCAGAAACTTTCAATTCTGATTCTGTTGTCCAGGATGGTGGTCTTCCATACGGGGTGTGTAAACCCCAAGATCATCCATCGGGTTGTGGAAAACAAATATACTGGTTTCATTAAAATTTTTATTTTATATGTATTTTATAATATAGGACATATATAAAATTTATAAATAAATACAAATTAAATAAATATACTAGGGGGAATGGTATATGATTTAAAAGTTCTGACTCATTGTGATATTGGCTCACAATATAAAGTTTTCATGCAGTGTATCAACTTTTCCTACCAACATCATGTTTTCTGCTTAATTGATAAGAGTACCTTTATACTTGTCAATTTAATTTGTGTGTATCTGATGTAGAATCATGTGTTAACTATTTTGGTATATATATTAATATAAGGATAAGGCCTATTTTCGATCCCTGGGTTGGGAAGGTCCCCTGGGGAAGGGAATGGTAACCAACCCCAGTATTATTGGCTAGAGAATCCTGTGGACAGAGAAGCCTGGCAGGCTATAGTCCATAGGATTTCAAAGAGTCAGACATGACTCAAGTGACTTAGCACACAAGTCCTGTTTTGCCACTCTTAGGAAGTTTTCTTGCCACTTTTAGGAAAGTTTTTTTAGAAAGTATTTTTAGGAAGTTTTCCTTTGCCACTCTTAGGAAAGATATACCCATTTGAATGAAGAGTTCCAAAGAATAGCAAGGATAGATAAGAAAGCCTTCCTCAGTGATCAGTGCAAAGAAATTGAGAAAAACAATAGAATGGGAAAGACTAGAGACCTCGTCAATAAATTAGAGACACTAAGGGAACATTTCATACAAAGATGTGCACAATAAAGGACAGAAATGGTATGGACCTAACAGAAGCAGAAGATATTAAGAAGAGGTGGCAACAATACACAGAAGAACTATACAAAAAAGATCTTCATGACCCAAATAACCATGGCGGTGTGATCACTCAACTAGAGCCAGACATCCTGGAGTGAGAAGTCAAGTGGGCCTTAGGAAGTATCACTACAAACAAAGCTAGTGGAGTTGATGGAATTCCAGTTGAGCTCTTTCAAATCCTGAAAGATGATGCTGTGAAAGTGCTGCACTCAAAATGCCAGCAAACTTGGAAAACTCAGCAGTGATCACAGGACTGGAAAAGGTCAGTTTTCATTCCAATCCCAAAGAAAGGCAATGCCAAAAAATGTTCAAACTATTGCACAGTTTTACTCATCTCACACACTAGCAAAGCAGTGCTCAAAATTCTCCAAGTAAGGCTTCAACAGTATGTGAACCATGAACTTCCAGATGTTCAAGCTGGTTTTAGAAAAGGCAGAGGAACCAGAGATCAAATTGCCAACATCCGTTCGATCATCAAAAAAGCAAGAGAGTTCCAGAAAAACATCTACTTCTGCCTTATTGATTACTCCAAAGCCTTTGACTGTGTGGATCACAACTAACTATGGAAAATTCTTCAGGAGATGGGAATGCCAGACCATCTGACCTGCCTCCTGAGAAATCTGTATGTAGGTCAGGAAGCAACAGTTAGAACTGGACATGGAACAACAGACTGTTTCCAAATAGGGAAAGGAATACATCAAGGCTGTATATTGTCACCCTGCTTATTTAACTTGTATGCAGAGTACGTCATATGAAATGCTGGGCTGGGTAAAGCACAAGCTGGAATCAAGATTTCCAGGAGAAATATCAATAACCTCAGTTCACAGATGGCACCACACTTATGGCAGAAAGTGAAAAACTAAAGAGTCTCTTGATGAAAGTGAAGGGGAGAGGGAAAAAGTTGGCTTAAAGCTCAACATTCAGAAAACTAAGATCATGGCATCTGGTTCCATCACTTCATGGCAAATAGATGGGGAAACAATGGACTTTGTTTTCTTGGACTCCAAAATCATTGCAGATGGTGACTGCAGCCATGAAATTAAAAGATGCTTACTCCTTGGAAGAAAAGCTGTGACCAATCTAGACAGCATATTAAGAAACAGAGACATTACTTTGCCAGTAAAGGTCCATCTAGTCAAGGCATAGTTTTTCCAGTAGTCATGTATGCATGTGAAAGTTGGACTATAAAGAGGGCTGAGTGTGGAAGAATTGATGCTTTTGAGCTGTGGTGTTGGAGAAGACTCTTGGGAGTCCCTTGGACTACAAGTAGATCCAACCAGTCCACCCTAAAGGAAATCAGTCCTGAATATTCATTTGAGGGACTGATGCTGAAGCTGAAACTCCAATACTTTGGCCACCTGATGCGAAGAACTGACTCACTAGAAAAGACCCTGATGCTGGGAAAGATTGAAGGTAGCAGAAGAAGGGAACGACAGAGGATGAGATGGTTGGATGGCATCACCGACTCGATGGACATGAGTTTGAGTAAACTCCAGAAGTTGATGATGGGTAGGGAAGCCTGGTGTGCTGCAGTCCATGGGGTTGCAAAGAGTTAGACACGACTGAGTGACTGAAGTGAACTTAACTGAGGAAGTTTACTATCTAGAATGGAGGTGATGGTAGTGATTTTGGAGGATAATGGCGGTGATCATCATGATGATGAAGGTGACAGTGGTGATGATGATGGCCATGAAAGAGAAATGGAGAAGAAAGCCTTGTTTATGGTTGACATGAAAGTAAAATTGGAATAGATTGCATCTTCTCCCTGCTATCTGGTACTGTGACATCTTTCCTTAGCAGTGATGTTCTTCTGTGCTGTTTATCTTGCTTCCAATGCAACTTAAAAATGCTTTTTAGTCATCTTCAGCATGTACTATAATTCTCAGCTTCCTAAGATTTAAGCTTTGGGAACAGGAGGTTTTCCTAGGCCCCACCACTCTTCTATATTTTGATCCTTGGTGCTCCATAAGCTGTGAAAGCTGTGAGTCATGACTCCCATATGGAGGGATTCCCTCCCTTCCCCTCGATCCACATGCCTGCCCAGCCATCTGCTGCTACTCTCAAGGTTATGGAGCAAGAGATGATACAGGGAAGAGAAAGGAAAACACCAGGAAAATGAACACTGTTTTATAAATAAAACTGAAAAAAGATGTATTTTCTTATTATAAAAGGAATTTGTATTCATTACAGGAATATCAGAAAATGAAGCATAAAAACAAATCAAACAAAACAAAACCCAGTGTCCCTCAGAACGTCATTAATTATTCTATTTCCTTGTGTGTTTTTCTAAACGTACATCCCCTATCTTTCTATGTAGCCAGCTATCAAACAAAATGGGATCATTACCACATTATTNCCTGTTATCTAAAACTGAATTATGAATATCTTTCCGTGTCCATAAATATATCCCTACACTAGCATATTTAATGTTTAAGGAATATTTTTCTATGTAAGGCATTATTCCAATTTCTGTAGTTTATATACAAAAATAGGCAAGATTGTCTCTGCCCTCATGTGGGTGACATACTTTTTTTCGCTATGTAGTGTTTAGGTCATTTCCGTATTTCTGCTTTTACAAATGCTGTGATGATTCTCCTTGTAGCTAAATCTTTTGCATATACTCATAATTTTTGAACGATTGCATTTGCTGTTCCGTTTTCCTTCTGGATTTATTCCCCATCCTTCTTTACCTTTCTCTGTGGCCCTCCTCACTGGGCTCATTTACCCTCTGGTAGTGGGAAGCACAAGTAGGACATTGGAGGAGGACTAGGGAGAGATGGTTGACGTAGTCTGATTCCCATTTCCCTCCTTGTCATTAGATGCCTTCTTGTGTTGATGATGGCTTTTGTGCTGGGCTCCCCCTCCCAGACCTCAGTTTTCAGGGAGTTGCCCACCCCATGACACTGCACCATTCCTTTTTGGTTTACCTTAACCTTGCCCTAAAGAGTTCTTCATTAATCCCTTCTCACTTACCCCATGGTTGTAGAGATGGAAAAAATTTCCCTTTTTCTCTTCTATGTTCTTTGGCTGATCTAAGAATCAAATTCACATATGACAGATTAGCAGGAGAAAAGCAAAGTAAATTTTGTACTTGGGGAAGCACCATAAAAAGAATGAGACCCAAGGGTAAAGCAGGCAATTGAGGCTTATATGTCATTTCAAGTTAAGAAATGGGATAGGAGCCTGCGACTTCAAAGGGGAAGGAACCAGGAATTCTTTGGTGGTCCAGTGGTTAGGACTCCACACTTTCACTGCCAAGGACCTGGGTTAAATTCCTGGTCAGGGAACTATCCTGGAAGCCACCCAGCCAAAAAAAAAAAAAAAAAAAAAGTTGAACAAAGGGGAGGGGGAGTATTTCACAGGATAAGAAGAGCAGATGTTTGGTAATTAGATGTTGGCCCTGCTATACAGATAGGTTATTCATGTAAGAAAGTTACATCTGGTAATAGCTCTCTTTCTGGGCCAGGTCCCCTATTTAAATTATTTTAGGTAGTTAGGGGAAAGTAAAAGTTTTTCTTGAATCTGATGGGTCTTGATTGCCTCCAGCTCAAAACAGTTCACACGCCAAAGTGCCACAACTGTGCGGTAGCCTGCTCTACTCCCCTGCCATCTGTTTCCTAGCAGGACCCTGGATGGTAAAAGCATGCTCCTATTCCTAACATAGTCTGCATCCCTAACTGCTTACCTGCTTTGGGAATCCAGGATGGATCTTGTAGAAAGATCAAGAACTTCTTTTTCTCTTTTAAGGCCTGGATACTGGTGACCATTGAGCAGCTATCTCACATTTCTTTTTTCTGGATCTCTCTCCATAATTGTGTCTACTAAAAAAAGATGTACAACTTGAGAGTCATGAGTTAAGTTTTATTTGGGGCAAAATGAGGACTGCAGCCCGGGAGGCAGCATTTCAGATAGCTCTGAGAGACTGCTCCAAAGCAGCAGTGGGGGAAAGTCAATATATAAGGTTTTGGTGAAAGTGGAGTTCAATACCATGAAGCACTCATTTTACAAAAGGTTTTTTGTTAGTCATGAGGATCTGATGTCACCATGAAAGGATTTAGTGCTTCTCTAGATATGAGGACTTCCCTGGTGGCTCAGATGGTTAAGCGTCTGTCTACAATGTGGGAGACCTGGGTTCGATCCTTGGGTAGGGAAGATCCCCTGGAGAAGGAATTGGCAATCCATTCCAGTACTATTGCCTGGAAAATCCCATGGACAGAGGAGCCTGGTAGGCTACAGTCCATGGGGTTGCAAACAGTCGGACAGGACTGAGCGACTTCACTTTCACTTTCTAGATATGAGGAGATACAAGGATTGAGATCATAAGATCTGTTACTAAAAACATCCAACTTTCTAAAGACCTTTCCCACCAGATTCTCTGGAGCACAGAGTGCCTCACTCCACCCTGAGCTCCCTCAGGGGCTGTTGAAGATCAATAGGTGTAGCAGCACAGAGGTCAGTCTCCTTAGAGGCAGATGACAAATTCCTCCTTGGCAATGCTCTTGGTAACTGCCAATTTGTAGTTGACAATTGTCAGGGAGATCTCTCAGACTACGACTAAGGCACTCTGGTACGGAGCATAAGAGAGAACCAGGACAGCCTTTTGGTCCTCTAATTTGGAACTGTGACTGGAGTCTGTGCTACCTTCATTTTGTTCTTGATGCCCAAAATCCTCACTGGAGTTGCAGTGAGTTGGGAGAGGTTTTGTAGCCATTTCTTAACCTTTTAAACACCTGAACTCATAGCAAAATTTGTTTCTTTACTTCTTTCTTCACGTTTATCACAGTATTCTTATTTCATAGCCAGAACTCTATTTTTAGAGCTTCAAGCTTGAATTTGAGTCCTCTGGTACTATCTCTTCTGTGGTTCTGTCTTTTCTATGAATCAGTAGAAATGTGTTTACTTTCAAGTCTACATCCAATTTTACCTTCCTTGCCTTTTGGGCTTATAGATAATGCTATTTCTTCAAAGGTTCTTCACACTTCTATTTAAACAACTGTTCTCAGCTATTAAGAATTGTCTGTCCCATTTCTTTTGTCTGCCTTCTGTTCAATGAAGTTGCTAGCAGGACTAGGCCAAGAATGATCAAGTATTCTTCTTTTTAGTGAAATGAAGCTTTTCGATATACACGTTTGGGATTCTCATCTAGTTCCTGTGCTCCAGGCCTCTGCCCCTTGGTGCGTTACCTTGTTCTGAAATTCCAATTCCCAGAGGCAGACTAAGTCACTTTGTCCTCCCTCCTTCCCCTTCTTCTCTCCTCCCCACGTCCCCCCACCCCATACTCTCTTCTTCCTTCCCTTCTTCACTTCCCCCTCTCTCTCCCCATTTCATATTCCCCTACCAACTGACCCCTTCTCCTTGTCCTCCCTCCCTTCTCCTTGTCCTCCCTCCCCAACTTCTCCTCCTCCTCCCCACTCCCTGCCTCACTCCTCTCCACTTTTCTCCATGTCCTGTAAGACAGACATGAGGGTCAAAGGGGTTAAAAACCAAGTCATTTCATTTTGCCTTAGAAAGCAACTATAAAAGTGCAGGGAACTTTTCTCAGAAGGAAAACCGCCAAATATAAACCCAGGACCCCAGAAGGCTTTTCCAACATTTCTGAGTTCTCTCATGAACTCTTCCCTTGTAGCATCAAGGACACAAAGAATAATGGGAAATTGCTGATAATGGTCATTATTTTCCCAGTCTTTGAAAAAGCCCATCCAGTGTTCCAGACTGAAGATATGTTGTGGTGAGTAAGAAGCTACTCAAAATGGTTACATAATATGTCAAATGGTCTTATCTGGTGGAAGGGAGCCAGCGGCTAATATGAGCCAGTTCAGTAATAATGAGATGTTTGGAGTTGGGTTGGAAGGATGATCCTATGTTTCAGGAAACTGCTGTAGCAGCTGATAGGAGCCCCTCCAAAGGCTAGCTGGAGAAATGCATTGAGTCCTTTGCACCAGAATTCAGACTTCACTTGCTCTGTTTCTCAATTCTTACAGATTCTTAACTTTTTAAGGAAAATAGATTGGTCTTAATATCTTTTAAGAATTCATTTCACAATGGACAGAAAAGGTATTTTTATGTTAAATTTGTATTACATAATGTTTTATATATGCAAAATAATAAATATGACATATAATATATTAATATATGGGCTTCCCTGGTGGCTCAGAGGTTAAAGCGTCTGCCTGGAATGTGGGAGACCTGGGTTCGATCCCTGGGTTGGGAAGATCCCCTAGAGAAGGAAATGGCAACCCACTCCAGTACTCTTGCCTGGAGAATCCCATGGAGGGAGGAGCCTGGTAGGCTACAGTCCATGGGGTGGCAAAGAGTCGGACATGACTGAGCGACTTTACTTACTTACTTATATTAATATATAAGTTGTAAAAATATTAAAATATAAACATGCAGGGCCTGAAACATTAATATCTGGGCTCTCCCCCACTATTTCTACTTCTTCTACAAAAATAACTGCTCTTCTAAATTTTGCATTCCCATTCATTAAAATCAAAACACTTTTACTGTATATAGATGCATTCCTAAACAGTTTATTTAGTTTTGCTTGTTTTTAAGCTGTATAAAAGTGACATCACAATATATGTAATTTTTTTCTGTCAAGTTTCTAACATT
>SJYQ01016439.1:50506-111720 GCA_006410935.1 Redunca redunca | reverse complement strand
GGCCTGTCCTGGAGGCTGGACCCTGGGAGGCATGGCTGCTCTGTTCCGCAGAGCCAGTGGCTGGGCCCTGCCTGGCCGCGGCGCCTGCTCCCTGCTCTGCAGTGACCACCTGTCCCTCCAGATGGGAATGTTCTTGCCACTCATTCTTCTCTCTTCACTTCTTTAACCCCTTCCTCTACAGAGGAGTGTTGTGACCCAGGCCTAACCAGGCCCTGGCTGAGGGGTTCTGAGCAGCTAGTAGGCGGCAGGCGACACCCTTCTGGGCACCACAAGAGGGATGAGGGTGCTCTTCCCTGGCCACAGCATCAGCTTCAACTCTGTGGCTGCTAGGGGGCAGGGGTGACATTGTGGGTGGGATGAAGTGGGACATCCGCCTGGCTGAGGCCAGGGCTGTGGACAAGGCCCGGCAGTGGCTGTATGCAGCCGGTGGTCAGGAGAGGGGTCTGCTCCTGGCTCAAGCAGGCAGGGCGGTGGCTGCATGCAGCGGGTGGTCTGGAGAGGGGTCTGCTCCTGGCTCAAGCAGGCAGGGCGGTGGCTGCATGCAGCGGGTGGTCAGGAGAGGGGTCTGCTCCTGGCTCAAGCAGGCAGGGCGGTGGCTGCATGCAGCGGGTGGTCTGGAGAGGGGTCTGCTCCTGGCTCAAGCAGGCAGGGCGGTGGCTGCATGCAGCGGGTGGTCAGGAGAGGGGTCTGCTCCTGGCTCAAGCAGGCAGGGCGGTGGCTGCATGCAGCGGGTGGTCTGGAGAGGGGTCTGCTTCTGGCTCAAGCAGGCAGCAGAGCCTGGCAAGCACAGCACAGACCCGCTGGCCCCGGGTGGTCAGCCTACTTCTGTGCTCAGAACCAGCCCGACCAGCCTCTCAGGCAGCTTCTTATGGAATCTGTCAGTGCACACAGCAGCTTTTCAGGCAAGTCTGGCTGTTGCCCCCATCTCTACAGAGGAAAGTGAGACTCGGGGAGGCCAGGCCAAGGCCACAAGGCCAGCTAGAGGAGGAGGCAGGCAGGGAACAGAGGGCTCTCTCTGCAAGGCAGGGAGAGGCTGCCCGTCAGAAGAGGAGGCCTGGGGAAGGGGGCCGCCTGCAGACCCTGGCTGCCCTGGGGCTGGGTAAGAGCCTCCTTGGGGACTTTTGGCTTTTGGGTGACCAAGGCTTGGGACACTCCTTCACTCCTCAGGCTGGTCCCTTGAGGCCCCCTGGGCTGGGATCCCAAGGAGGAAGGTCTCCACCTCTGCCATATAAAAACAGTGGGGCTTCTAGGAATCAGAGTGCTCTGTTCACTTCTCATCTCTGTCCAACCAGCTGTGTGACCCAGGGCAGGTTTCTTAACCTCTCTGAGCCTAGATGACTTCATAGGATTGTTGTAAGGAATAAGTGAACTAACATACATCAGGGGCTAAAGATCCAGGTAAACACTCCATTGAATATGACCACCAGCTCCTTTCATGTGCTGGCTTCCTCTGGACATTATCTTATCCAGTTCTCTCAGCTGCCCTGTGGGCATCATTGTACCCTGATAGAGAGGGTCCCATCACAGATGGGAAAGTCTAGGCTGAACCAGTGTAAGTTCTTGGCCAAGGCTGCAATGTTACCTTCCTGGTGAGAACTGTGGCTAAGGGTCCTGTCACTTTCCCATTTCTGGGCAGCCAGCCTTGGGAGAATTCAAGAACGCGGTTCTGGGTTGGGGTCCAGCCTTCCCTCCCGCTGGGGCAGCCCAGCTCTCCCTGGGCTGGCGGGTTTGGGACTCCAGTGTTCCTGCCCTGGGACTCCACTGAGTGCGCCTCCAGGCTCTAGTTTCCCTCACACAGCCTCCATCATGTCCTCAGGGGGATAAGACGTTTTGAATGTTAACACACCCATCTCAGTTGTATCCTGTGGTCCTGACATCTCTCTCCTTTGCTGGAGGCATCCTCTTGCCTTGGGCAGTTTGGGCAAGCAGGAGGAATCTTCAGCTGCAGAACTCCAAAATGAGGCTTTCTGACTTTGCACCTGGCCACTTGGCTTGATGGAGACGGAAATGGCAACCCACTCCAGTGGGTTGCCTGGGAAATCCCAAGGACAGGGCAGCCTGGCCGGCTACAATCCTTAGGATCTCAAAAGAGTAGGACACGACTTGGTGACTAAACAACAAACAAGTTGGCTTAAAAGGCAAACTTCACTGAGAGACACAGATGTTCTAAATCTTTTATCTTTAACATTTCAAGATGAAAGTAGGTGTTTGTGAATAGTGAGGTGTCTGTGAGGGGCCCAGTCACTTCAGAGCTGCTTGGTGGGGTAGTCTGCTCTGCAAGGCAGCCCGTGCCAACAGGGGCAGGCCCCAATAGGGTAGAATTTGTTCTCCTAAGAAGCCTTCGGTTTCTTTGTGGCTGAGAGGGGGCCCAGAGGCTTCTGGTGCTCCTCCCAGGGATATAGAACTCGACTGTATCCCAGAGCAGGGTGGCTTCCCCTGGGCCAACTGGGGCCAGGCTATTTTGGTGACAGGCAGGTCCGGGGCTGCAGCAAGGCCCATGACCATGCATTCGGGGCGCCCCACCAGCCTTCCCTTGCAGGATGATGGCCAGATCCACCCCAGCAGCCAGTCCACTTCCTGTGCATCTCATGTGCTCTCTTGCTCTGGGCCCTCCTAGACTCCTAAGAATTCAGAATTCTGAAAGAATTTACTTGAGCCATGCAAGTAGAGATCAGGTTGTCTACAGGGAGGGTTTGAGGGTCACAGTACGATGAGAGACACAGTTTGAATGACTTATGGAATTTGCCTTTAATATGCTGGAATATGCTTCTGTGGAGGGGGGTGCCTATGAAACGTGATGGGTGTGGGCTGCTATCTGTAGATGTTGCTAACTGATGAGCAGGAGCAAGTTCATTATACTATGCTCTCTACTTCCATGTGAATTTCTACTTTTCAAAAACAAAAGCTCAAAATTAAAGACTTAACAATCATTGGATAAGACTAGAATGACCAGATGGGGCTAAATCAGGGGTTCTCTGCTGTAACCCTGGCATGGGGCTGTCAAGCAGATTGAAGCAGATGGAGAAATCAAAAGCAATGCTTCAACTTCTGGTCTGGACCTGTTTCTTCCTACTGCTTCCTGCTAAGTACAGCTACGAACCCTGGAAAAGCACAGGAAACCACCTAAGGGGGCTTCTGGGAGGTGGAAGGGGGGGGTAAGGTAGTGTGAGACCCCAGGACTGGAGGACAGCACAGGGCAGGGCTGCACACAGACCCCATGTGACAGAGGAAGGGGCCTGGGCTTGGTATGTCCTGCCCCGAGACTGGGAACATAAGGAGCCTGGATGGGCTCATCCCGCCCCCAGAAGACTGGCAGTGGGCCGGTCAGCACCAGGAGGAGAGTTGCTGGGGAGGTCCCTGACAGTGAGCGGTCAGGTGAGATGCTCTCCTTTCCTGCCGGGCCTCCACTCTTTCCTGTCCTCCCCACCAGCCCATACTGAGGGAGAGCTCCACCTCCACAAGGGACCCCACCTTGGGAAAACCCCATCTGCCTGTCTAGCGTCAGCAGGAGCCAATGGGGGCTCCAGAGCATGGGTTTTAACAGACCAAAATAGTCCTGTCAGTCTCTAAAAAGTAGATTCTTATTGGAAACCCAGGCCACAGAACCTCCAGGCTAAATCTAAATTGGTGACTGCCGTGGTGAAATATAGGATCATATAGTTGCCAAACATAATAAGGAAAATGTCAAGAATATCATAAAAGTCAGACATCATACAATGAATCAGGAAAATCACAACTTGAATATAGAAAAAAAAATCGGTGCCAACTCAGGATCAGATGTTGGAATTATCTGGCAAGGATTTTAAAGCAGTAACCATAAGAATGCTTCAACAAGCAATTACAAGCAATTACCAAATTCTCTTGAAGCAAGTGAAAAAAATAGAAAATCTCAGCAAAGAAATCAGTTATAAAAGCTATACCTGAAAAGTACAATTACAGAAATTTTTTTAAAAGTCCACTGGTTGGGTCAGTAGTATAGTTTGATGACAGAGGTTAGGAAATTAGTGAATGTGAGGACAGAACAATAGAATTCATCCAATCTGAGCAAAAGAGGGAAAATAGACTAAAACGAACAAACACCCCAAACAGAAAGCCTCAGGGACCCATTGAGCGACAAGAGATCCAACCTTCGCATCATGTATCGCTGGAGTCCCACTGGAGAAGTACAGAGCGCTTAAGAGTACTTGGAGAAATAATGACTGAAACAGCTCTTATTTGTCAAAATACAAAAACATACAGACTCATGAAGCTGAGTGAGCCCCAGAAAAGAGAAATCCAAAGTAATTTGTGTCAAGACATGTCATCATTAAACTTGTGAAAATAAAAGATAATAAATTCTTTGTAGTGGTCAAAAAGAACCTTGCCTTTTTTTTTCCCTTGGGCTTTCCCTGAGACTCATTAAAAAAAAAAAACAAACAAACACTTTTCCTGGTTATTTTGGTGTNCAAACAAACACTTTTCCTGGTTATTTTGGTGTGTCATTTGATTTTGAAACATTACTTCTAGGTTAATGAGTAATATATGGTGATTGCAAGAAAATTAAGCATGTTATTTATTAAAGAGATAACAATCGCTGCCATCCCACCACTCAGCAGACACCACCATTTGTGTTTTGATATTTGTATTTCCAGACTTTTTTCTGTGTACACACATGCATATGAAGAAACATTTTAGCTAAAATGTAATCATAAAATGCATATCATTCTATAATTTCCTTTTTTACCTTAAAAACATATTGTGAACATCTTTCCTTGTCAAGAAGCATGCAAGTATATCGTTGTTCTTAATGTAGAATTTCACTGTATAAATAGACAATTTCAATAACCACACATGTTGAAAGTGTAGGTTACCCTGTTTTATATTTCATAATATAAATACTAAATATTTATATTATTTTCTCAACAGTCAATAATATTGTGATGACATTATTCTGTGTATATCTTGGTGCATTCATCTGCTTATTGCCTCAGGGTAAATTCAGAAATTTTGAATTTTGAAGTCAAAGGATACGTGTAGTTTAAGGCTTTTGATAACTGTCATTAGGTTGTCCTCCAAAGAGTTTTGCCAATGAATTTTTCTGCCAACAGTGTGTGAGAAAACTAGTTCTGAGGAATTCATCATTATTTGCTCGTCTTCAGTCTCAGACATGATGGCTTTCCTACTGTTACAGTCTAAGTGTTCCTAGCGTATCCTGCCATCAGGGGCTCATCCCTGACTTGACTTGCGGATCCCTCTTGAAATATTTTTTCCTCAGAAATCCAAATAGCCCTCACTGTCTTCAGGTCTCTTCTGAGATACTGTTTGATTAGAAGTGCCTTCCTGATTCATCTTATGTAAAAGAGCCATCCCCTCCTCCCCATTATCTCCTTTCCTGTTCTTTCATGTCTCCCTCTCTGTCCCCTTGTCTTGCCCATACTAGGCCCCAAGTGCAGAGATTGTCAATTCACCCTTCAATTCCAGCTCCCAGGGGTACATACAGATGGTGCATGTGGAAGATGGTAAACAGATATTTATTCAATGAAAGACTCATTATTTTCAAACTGTAGTAGGTTGACAGGTGATAAATGGTATCTCACTGTTTTAATTTGTATTTATTCAAGTACTATTTATAATGAGCCATTTTCATTCTTTTTGGTCATATATTTTTTTCTTTTGCAAGTTACCCATTCATTGAACAGCATTAAATACTGAAATGAAAAAAACCAAAAACAAAAATAAAAAACCTTTTCACCCCAGATCATACAAATATTGAAGTGATAATGAGAGAATATTGTGAACAACATTATGCCAGGAAATTCAACAACTTAGATGAAACTGACAAATTCCTTGAAAACTGCAAATTACTGAAACACACAAGAATAGAAGGTCTAAATAACCCTATGTCTATCATAGACATTAAACTTATAATTAAAAATTTTCCTACAAAGAAAACTCTAGGCCAAATGGTTTCTTCAGGAAATTCTATCAAATATTTGTGGAAGCACTGTCAATCTGACAAAACTCTTTGCAGAAAATAAAGGAGGAGGGAATGTGTCTCAAATCATTTTATAAGGCCAGCTTGACCCTGATACCAAAACTTGACCAAAAATTATAATTAGACTAATATCTCTCATAAACGTATATGCAAAAATTTTTCACAGAATATTAGCAAGAAATCAGCAGTGCTAGAAAGAGCACCATATAATGATCAAGTGGGGTTTACGTCAGGGATAAAGAACTCTATCCCTTTAATATTAATTACAAAACAAATCAATGTAACTCACCACCATAAAGTGATGAATAAAGAAAACTAAATGACTAAAGGATAAACAATGTATCATTATTTTTAAAAATGCAGAAAAAAATGTGATAAAATTCAACATATATTCATTATAAGAGAATCCCTGCTACCTACAAACAGAAGAGAATGTCTTCTATCTTATAAAGGAGGCATACCAAAACTACAAAAGTGAGAGTAAAAATGCCCAAAAATAACATTGAAATACCCGTGAATAAATCTGATGAAAGATGAACAAGACGTTCATACTGAAAACTGCACGAATACTGTTGAGAGAAATTAAATAAGGGTCAAGTTAATGGAGAGATACACCATGTTCATGGATCAGAGTTCACAGTATCAAGAAGATGCCAATTTTCTCCAGATTGGTTTACGGGCTCAGCACAATACCAAACAAAATTCCACGCAGTCATTTTGGAGAAAGCTGATTTTAAACTTTATATGAAAAAGTAAAGGATATAGATGAGCCAAAATATCTTGTAAAAGAGTAATATGAAAGAGGGGCATGCTTGGTTTTAGAACTTCCAGCTGAGCTGCAGTGATCAAGGCAGTATAGGGTGCCATAAGGATAGATGAATGGACATGTGGAGCAGAACAGAGAGCTGGGAAATACACCTATGTAATGTGGTCAGTTGATTTTTAAAAAAATTTCCTTCTTTTCTCCATGCCCCAAACCTCAGTATTCACTGTTTCACTTTCTGTTACTGTGAGGTTGGATTTTTAAAAGAACACACCGCATATAAGTGAGATCACACGACACGTTATGTGTCTGGCTTATTTCACTAGCGAATGTCCTCCAGGTTCATATAGACTGTCACAAGTGACAGGATTTCCTTCTCTTTGAGGCTGAGTAACATTCTGCTTTATATGTGAAGAACATTTTCTTTATCCATTCATCTGTGGACAGATATTTAGGCTGTTTCCATATCTCGGCTGTTGTGACTAGCGCTGCAGTGAACACAGCGGGGCAAAGGCCTTTGTCTTTCAGTTGATTCTTTATCAGGGAGCTAAATTAATTCAAAGGGGAAAGGAAAACGTTAAACATATGATGCTGAAACAAACCAGATATTTGTATAAAACAGTGCTACTCAGAAAATAATTCAAAACTTCATCTAAATGTGGACCATCAGTCTTTTAGAAGGAAAACAGGAGAATATTTACAACTTCGAGGAAGACAAAGACATTGACTGGATTAGCACAAAAAATGTGGACCATAAATCAAAAAATAATAACTGAACATCAAGAACATCTAAAGATTCTATTAAGAAAAAATTAGCAGGCAAGCTACAGATGAGGAAAACATTAGCATGATATGGATATCTGATAAAGGATTCATATTTATAATATGTGCTGAAGAATTCCTAAAAATCATTAATATTCAGACAATCCAAATTAAAATGGGCAAAGAGTTGTAGACAATTCACGAAAGAAGATATATAAGTGGCTAAAAAGCACTTATGAGATGCTTAATATTAGTAGTCATCCAGTAAAAACAAATTAAAACCACACAGAGTTCCCACTATATACCTACTGCTGCTGCTAAGTTGCTTCAGTCATGTCCGACTCTGTGCAACCCCATAGACGGCAGCCCATCAGGCTCTACCGTCCCTGGGATTCTCCAGGCAAGAACACGGGAGCCGGTTGCCATTTCCTTCTCCAACCAATATACATACTAGGTTAGCTATAACTTCTAGATCAATATATAGTGGTAACTGAGAATACCAAGTGTGGAGTAACTGAAACTCTCATACGTTACTCATGGGCATGTAAAATAGGATGGCAATTCCTTATGAAGCTAAATAAACACTTATGACCTGGCAATTCCACTCCTAGGGACTTAAAAAAACCTTGTACCTTACAGTTTTATTCAAATTACCAAACTCTGGAAATATCCAAAATCCATTCATAGGTGAATGAATTAAACAATTTTGTTATATAGTTTTGGAATGCTACTTACCAATAACATGAACTATTGATATACATATCTCTGTGGTTGAATATCAAAAATATGCTGTGTGAAAGAGGCCAGATACCAAAAAAAAAAAAAAGTGCATATGGTACGTTTCATTTACATGAATTTCTATAGCAAGCAAAACTAGTCTCTAGTGACAGAAATAGGAATGGTAATTGATTGTCAAAGTGTGTGTCAAAAATTGGCAGTAAAAGAGCATGAGGAAGCTTTCTGGGGTGATGGAAATATTCTGGAACTTGACTTGGTTATTTGAAACTGTCAGAATTCTTGAACTCGAAGGTGAAAATCTGTGCATTTGGTTGTATGTAAAAGATATATCAATTAAAAGAACAGTACAGCCGAGAGAAACTTATATCTAGATACTTAATTTGTATTGCTGCTATGAATAGAATGCTTGTTTTTTTTTCTGTTGCAGTTTCTCATTGGTGCAAGCAATTTTATAGTTAAAATCTACCAAACTTTAGATAAATTGTTCCCATAGAATTTCCTTGATGTCAAAACTTGATAAGGTCAGCACCTATGTGTACATGTGTGTGCACACACACACACACAGATGCACATGTGCATGTAACTGTAGACGAAACTCACTTGAATATAAGTGTAAAAACAATAGCTAGGAGAAAATTAAATCTAGTAATACTGAACCATGACAAAATAGGACTTATACTAGGAATACAAGGAGAAAAAGTTCATGATTCTCTTAAAACACATGCAAAAACCTTCTGCAGAGGACGTGACATAGGATGGTTAGGAGACGAGCTTGACGTTTTGAGGTGAGTGAGCAGGCACGGCCTCTCTGCTTGCCGGGCGGGCCCCGTGGGGCAGCACCTGGCAGGTAGTAGATGCTCAGTCAGCGCTGATCAGACAAAGAAATGCTGTCAGCAGTGTGTGGCCACGCGGCACACTGGGCGTCCGCAGCCTTTGTCTTCCCACCAGGTCGTCTCTGTAGCCACACCCACGCTCTCCTCATGTCTTTCTAAGAAAACTCTTAATCCTAGCCAACTATGTTGAAATCAGGCTGGTAAAGCAAGGGCTTTCCATGGTCCAGCTCACCAGATCCAGGTGAGTGCCATCCCGCTGCTGGTGGTGTGGGCAATGCTGTGGTGGTCGGGGTGCTGTAGCCATTCACCCCGGCCACATCTTTTTTCACTGGCTGGGGGTGTTTGATGGAATGGAAACCCCACCCGCTGAGTGGTGGGAACCCTGGGGAAACTTGTCTAGAAGAGAACTAAGTATTTAGGTGGTCCTTGAGCACCTGCTCGGGGGGGCACCGTCCCTAGCAGCCTGAGGAACACAGCCTCCACCGTCCTCCCAGCGGCGGTCCAGCTCAGAGAGGGGAACACCAAGGCCCTGGATGACCGGCCCACCTGTGTAAGTCTGACCACAGTACCGTTGCAAGGTGTTGGTTTTGTGTGAGGACGTGAGCTTGTACAGTTGAGGACAGGATGTTGGGGTGGAGGAGAGAGGGATCGTGGAGAAGTGGCCTTGATTCAGGCCTTCACAGGGCACATCCTGGGCTAGTGCCTGGGGACAGGATGTCAGGACTGTGGGGCCACGGCCACCGAGCCTGCCCACTCACCCTGCCTGTGTGCCCTCTACACACCTGCTGTGGACAAGCCTGGGAGCAGGGCTCATGGGGTTCCCCCACCTACACTTCCACCACAGGGAAAGCAGCTCTCAGGCAGGGCTAACTGCTGGTCTATCCCTCGCTAGGTGGGTGGCCTGGGAGACATCCCTTAACCTCTTCTGTAAACGGGGAAACAGTAACAGTCTAGTTACCATGTGTGCCAGCGATGATCTAAGTCTGAGCACAAACACCCTGTGGTCAGGAATGCTTCCTGCATTGCTTTAGAAATAAAGAAATTGAGGCTCAAGGAGTCAGGGTGCCTGGCCAAGGTCACACAATAAAGCTGTTCTAGGACTCTCCGGGTTCCTGTACGCCGTCAGGTCGGGGAGCAGATCTCCATCCCTGTCCCCCACCCTCACCATCTGAGCCTGCTGCCCACCCCTCCAGATTCTGATGACTACCTGGGCACCTGGGGCCAAACCCAGGGAGGCCAGCGTCTGCATTCCCACCTGCACCTAGTCCTTCTCTCCTTGCCACCTCTACCGCCTTCTACCAGCCCCTCTCTGGAGCATGACCCCCTCTCTTGCCATCGGCAGGGAGCTGCCTCTGCACCTCTTGTTTCACCCCCAGCGAGTGGGGTCTTGCTGTTCTCATCAGCCCTGGCACTACCCACTCTGGAAGAAATGCCCCAGCCCTTGGAGTTCCCCAGGCATACAGACTTCTAGCCATGGCCTTGAATAGCTGTGTTAATTGGTTTCAGTTGTTGGAAGTAAATTCAACACATCACCGACTGGAATACCACAAAATTTATGTTAAAAAATGGAAATTGTAAGGAACTGGAACATTAGTGGCATGCAAATATATTTAAGTTGTAACATCTCTTTCTAACACAGACTTTCAGCATTTTCAGCCAGTGAATTTTTCTCCTTGAACTTCATTTGCTCTGTCCTGCCTTTGATAGAGTTTGTTCAGTCCTTTGTAAAAGAAAAAAAAAATCAAATGGCTGTTTAATGACCCAATGGTTTTATCAATTAATTCCATAAAAATTCAGTGTTAAAGCTTTAGAGTCAACTTTCACCAAGGACTGTAGCCTAGACGAAAGGGTAGTGTGAACAGTCGCTCCTACCACCAACAATGCTTATGGATCATCCGCTTCTGGGACTTTTTCCTGGTGGTTTTTAATATTAAACCCAGAATCAACAAAAGCTTGTGACTTTGAGCCAATTCTGGTGGAATTTTTGACAAGTCTGAAGTATTAACTTTTTATAAAATTTTATTGTTTTCAAATAAGGACAACTTCCTTATGCAAGCCAATGACCAACAGTAAACTTCTTACCTGAAATTTTATATTAAGTTTGCCTTCCTACTAATTGTATAAATATTACATATGACTCATGCTTTCATGGTGCTTGTGAACATGATTGAAGAGTGTGCCTTTATGAGCTGGTTAAACATTACCTCCCACTGTTTTACTTTTAATAACGCTTTTTATTTCTTTAGCAGGTCCCTAAATCCACCATTAGTCAAGAAACTTTCTGCCCATCCTCTGTTGTTACACACGAGTCTTCTGGAAGGAAGTGTCCCAGGGAAAAGAAGAGTATCTGTAAGAGTCAGAGGAAATGAAGTGTGTGGGGATTATGGAAGACCTGTGGATAGCCAGGAAAACTGGACCTTCGCCTCTAGGGCCAATTGCGGGAGGGTGTGGCTTTATTTTCTATCTTCTAACTTTTTATTTTACACTGGACTGCAGTTGATTTGTAACATTGTGTTAGTTTCAGGTGTACAACAGGGTGTGGTGTCGTCTGCATATCTGAGGCTATTGATATTTATCCTGGCAATCTTGATTCCAGCTTGTGCTTCTTCCAGCCCAGCATTTCTCATGATGTACTCTGCATAGAAGTTAAATAAGCAGGGTAACAATATACAGCCTTGATGTACTCCTTTCCTGACTTGAACCATGTTCAGTTCTAACTGTTGCTTCTTGACCTGCATACAGATTTCTCAGCAGGCAAGTCAGGTGTCCTGGTATTCCCATCGCTTGAAGAATTTTCCACAGTTTGTTGTAATCCACACTGTCAAAGGCTTTGGCATAGTCAATAAAGCAGAAGGAGATGTTTTTCTGGAACTCCCTTGCTTTTTCAATGATCCAACAGATGTTGGCAATTTGTTCTCTGGTTCCTCTGCCTTTTCTACAATCAGCTTGAATATCTGGAAGTTCATGGTTCAGATAACTGCTGAAGCCTGGCTTGGAGAATTTTGAGCATTACTTTACTAGTGTGTGAGATGAATGCAACTGTGTGGTAGTTTGAGCCTTCTTTTGCATTGCCTTTCTTTGGGATTGGCGTGAAAACTGACCTCATGCAGTCCTGTGGTCACTGCTAAGTTTTCCAAATTTGCTGGCATATTGAGTGCAGCACTTTCACAGCATCATCTTTTAGGATTTGAAATAGCTCAACTGGAATTCCATCACCTCCACTAGCTTTGTTCATAGTGATGCTTCCTAAGGCCCACTTGACTTCACATTCCAGGATGTCTGGTTCTAGATGAGTGATCACACCATCGTGATTATCTTGGTCGTGAAGATCTTTTTTGTACAGTTCTGTGTATTCTTGCCACCTCTTCTTAATATCTTCCGCATCTCTTAGGTCCATACCATTTCTGTCCTTTATTGTGCCCATCTTTGCATGAAGTGTTCCCTTGGTATCTCTAATTTTCTTGAAGAGATCTCTAGTCTTTCTCTCTCTATTGTTTTCCTCTATTTCTTTGCACTAATCACTAAGGAAATCTTTCTTATCTCTCCTTGCTATTCTTTGGAACTCTGAATTCAAATGAGTATATCTTTCCTTTTCTTCTTTGTCTTTTGCTTCTCTTCTTTTCTCAGCTATTTGTAAGCCATCCTCAGACAACCATTTTGCCTTTTTTCATTTCTTTTTCTTGGGGATGGTCTTGATCCCTGCCTCCTGTACAATGTCAGGAACCTCTGTCCATAGATTTTCAGGGACTCTATCTATCAGATCTATCCCTTGAATTTATTTGTCACTTCCACTGTATAATCCAAAGGGATTTGATTTAGGTCATACCTGAATGGTCTAGTGGTTTTCCCTATTTTTTCAATTTAAGTCTGAATTTTGCAATAAGGAGTTCATGATCTGAGCTCCTGGTCTTGTTTTTGCTGACTGAATAGAGTTTCTCCATCTTTGGCTGCAAAGAATATAATAAATCTGGTAAATCTGGTTTTGGTATTGACCATCTGGTGATGCCCATGTGTAGAGTCTTCTCTTGTGTTGTTGGAAGATGGTGTTTGCTATGGCCAGTGCGTTCTCTTGGCAAAACTCTTATTAGTCTTTTCCCTTCTTCATTTTGAACTCAAAGGCCAAATTCTGTTACTCCAGCTATCTCTTAACTTCCTACTTTTGCATCCCATGCCCCTTGGGTGTTCATTCTAGAAGGTCTTGTAGGTCTTCATAGAACTGTTCAACTTCAGCTTCTTTAGCATTACTGGTCAGAGCATAGAATTGGACTACTGTGATATTGAATGGTTTGCCTTGGAAACAAACACGGATCATTCTGTCATTTTTAAGATTGCATCCAAAAGTCCCTTGGACTGCAAGGAGATCCAACCAGTCCATCCTAAAGGAGATCAGTCCTGGGTGTTCACTGGAAGGACTGATGCTGAAGCTGAAACTCCAATACTTTGGCTACCTCACAAGAGTTGACTCATTGGAAAAGACCCTGATGCTGGGAGGAATTGGGGGCAGGAGGAGAAGGGGACGACAGAGGATGAGATGGCTGGATGGCATCACCGACTTGATGGACATGAGTTTGGGTAAACTCTGGGAGTTGGTGATGGACAGGGAGGCCTGGCATGCTGCGATTCATGGAGTCACAAAGAGTCGGACACAACTGAGCGACTGACTGACTGCATTTCGGACTCTTTTGTTGACCATGATGGCTACTCTATTTCTTCTAAGGGATTCATGCCCACAGTAGTAGATATAATGGTCATCTGAGTTAAATTCACCCATTCCGGTCACTTTTAGTCTGCTGATTCCTAAAATGTTGATGTTCACTCTTGACATCTCCTCTTTGACCACTTCCAATTTACCTTGATTCATGGACCTAACATTCCAGATTCCCATGCACTATTGCTCTTTACAGCATTGGACTTTACTTCCATCAGC
This sequence comes from Redunca redunca, assembly GCA_006410935.1. NCBI lineage: Eukaryota > Metazoa > Chordata > Mammalia > Artiodactyla > Bovidae > Redunca > Redunca redunca. Next base: position 97,723 of record SJYQ01016439.1, on the reverse strand, counting down.
AGTCACATGCACAAGTGGGTATTGTTTTTGCTTTGGCTCCATCCCTTCATTCTTTCTGGAGTTATTTCTCCACTGATCTCCAGTAGCACATTGGGCACCTACTGACCTGGGGAGTTCATCTTTCAGTGTCTTACCTTTTTGGCTTGTCATACTGTTCATGGGGTTCTCAAGGCAGGAATACTGAAGGGGTTTGCTATTCCTTTCTCCAGTGGACCACATTTTGTCAGAACTCTCCATCATGACCCATCTGACTTGGGTGGCCCTACATGCATGGTTCATAGTTTCACTGAGTTAGACAAGGGTGTGATCAGATTGGTTAGTTTTCCATGACTGTAGTTTTCATTCTGTATGCCCTTTGATGGAGAAGGATAAGAGGTTTATGGAAGCTTCCTCATGGGAGAGACTGACTGAGGGGGAAACTGGGTCTTGTTCTGATGGGCGGGGCCATGCTCAGTAAATCTTTAATCCAATTTTCTGTTGATGGGTGGGGCTGTGTTCCCTCCCTCTTGTTTGACCTGAAGCCAAACTATGGTGGAGGTAATGAAGATAATGAAAGAGACCTCCTTCAAAAGGTCCCATGCACTTCTGTGCTCAGTGCCCCCAACCCTGCAGCAGGCCACCACCAACCCACGCCTCTGCCAGAGACTCCTGGACACTCACAGGCAAGTCTGGGTCACTCTCTTGTTGGGTCACTGCTCCTTTCTCCTGGGTCCTGGTGCACACAAGGTTTTGTTTGTGCCCTCCAAGAGTCTGTTTCCCCAGTGCTGTAATAACCTCAGATATGCAGATGACACCACCCTTATGGCAGAAAGTGAAGAGGAATTAAAAAGCCTCTTGATGAAGGTGAAAGAGGACAGTGAAAAATTTGGCTTAAAGCTCAACATTCAGAAAATGAAGATCGTGGCATCTGGTCCTATCACTCCATGGGAAATAGATGGAGAAACANATCACTCCATGGGAAATAGATGGAGACTCAGTGGAAACAGTGTCAGACTTTATTTTTTTGGGTTCCAAAATCACTGCAGATGGTGATTGCAGCCATGAAATTAAAAGACGCTTACTCCTTGGAAGAAAAGTTATGACCAACTCAGATAGCATACTCAAAAGCAGAGACATTACTCTGCCGACTAAGGTCCGTCTAGTCAAGGCTATGGTTTTTCCAGTAGTCATGTATGGATGTGAGAGTTGGACTGTGAAGAAGGCTGAGCGCCAAAGAATTAATGCGTTTGAACTGTGATGTTGGAGAAGACTCTTGAGAGTCCCATGGACTGCAAGGAGATCCAACCAGTCCATTCTGAAGGAGATCAACCCTGGGATTTCTTTGGAAGGAATGATGCTAAAGCTGAAACTCCAGTACTTTGGCCACCTCATGCAAAGAGTTGACTCACTGGAAAAAAAGTCTGATGCTGGGAGGGATTGGGGGCAGAAGGAGAAGGGGACGACCGAGGATGAGATGGCTGGATGGCATCACTGACTCGATGGATGTGAGTCTGAGTGAACTCCGGGAGATGGTGATGGACAGCACCTGGTGTGCTGCGATTCATGGGGTTGCAAAGAGTCGGACACAACTGAGCAACTGAACTGAACTGAACTGTGTAAGTTCTGGTGACTCTATTGTGGGGTTAACAGCGACTTTCTCCAAGAGGATTTATGCCATACCAGGCCTACTGCACCCAGAGCCCCTGCCCCTGCAGCAGTCCACTGCTGACCCGTACCTCCACAGGAGACACTCAAATACGGTTCTGGCTCAGTCTCTGTGGGGTCTCTGCGTCCTGGTGCACACAAAGTTTATTTGAGCCCTCTGAACATCTCTGGTGGGTATGGGGTTTGATTCTAAATGTGATTTCATCCCTCCTACCATCGTGCTGGGACTTCTCTGCCCTTGGACATGAGGTATCTCATCGTGCTGGGACTTCTCTGCCCTTGGACATGAGGTATCTCCTCAAAGTTGCTCCAGCTCCACGCAGCCACTGCACCAGCGCTACTCTTTTTCAGATTCTTTTCCGATTTGGGTTGTTACAGAATATTGAGCAGAGCTCCCTGTGCTATATTGTAGGTTCCTGTTGGTTATCTATTTTAAATATAGCAGTGTGTACATGCCAATCCCAAGGTCTTTAAATGTCCCTTACCCACACCCTTCTCCTTTAGATTTCATTAGAACTCTGCAACATATGGGGGATGCCCCACATAGTCAGGATGTCAGTGATCTAAGGGCTTGGAGACACACCTCGGGGGATACTGTAGAAGCTTGGATGTTGAGGGGGTAAGGAAACTAGTTTGAAAAACTCCCCCTAAAATGTTGATATGGCCGACATGCTTCTCTCCTCTACCTAAATCACCAGAAGAAGAAATGGTGTGTGTGGTTAGCAGTCAGAGCTGAGGGCTGTGGGACCATGTCAGTTGCCTACACAACACCCCCCCGTTTTATGTTTCCTTAAAGAGAAACTCAGTGTTGTTAGGGTCCAAGGCATGCTGGGCTCAGGTGACATACTCTTTTCCAGCCTCCTTCGAGTCAGAGATGAATGCAAGTCATGGTTAATGCCAGTGGGGCACAAGCTAAGACTTCTGTTAGGGGTAGTTGTGAGGATGGTGGTGGTAGAGGTGATGGCAGTGGTGGTAATTGTAGTGGTGGTGGTGGAGGTGGTGATGGGGGTGGAGGTGCTGGTGGTACAGAGCTGGAAGTGGTGGTGAGGGGGTGATGGTGGTTGAGGTGATGGTGCTGGTGGAAGTGGTGGTTGTGGGGGAAGTGATGGTGGTGGTGGATGTGATGATTGTGGTGGTGGTGGAGGAGGTTGTGATGGAGGTGGATGCAGTGGTGGAGGTGGTGGTGGTTGTGATGATTGTGCTGGTGGTGGAGGTGATGGCTGTGAGGGTAGTTTTAGTGGCTGTGATGGTGGAGGTGATGTGATGATTGTGATGGTGGTGGAGGTGATGGCTGGGATGGTAGCTTTAGTGGCTGTGATGGTGGAGGTGGTGGTGGTTGTGATGATTGTGGTGTTGGTGGAGGTGATGGCTGTGAGAGTAGCTTTAGTGGCTGTGATGGTGGAGGTGATGTGATGATTGTGGTGGTGGTGGAGGTGATGGCTGGGATGGTAGTTTTAGTGGCTGTGATGGTGGAGGTAATGTGATGATGGTGGTGGTGGTGGAGGTGATGGCTGGGATGGTAGTTTTAGTGGTTGTGATGGTGGAGGTGTAGTAATGGTTGTGGTGGTGGTTAAGGTGATGGCTGTGATGGTAGCTTTAGTGGTTGTGATGGTGGAGGTGTAGTGATGATTGTGGTGGTGGTGGAGGTGATGGCTGTTATGGTAGTTTTAGTGGCTGTGATGGTAAAGGTGATTGATGATTGAGGTGGTGGAGGTGATGGCTGTGATGGTAGTTTTAGTGGTTTTGATGGTGGAGGTGTAGTAATGACTGTGGTGGTTAAGGTGATGGCTGTGATGGTAGCTTTAGTGGCCATGATGGTGGAGGTGATGTGATGATGGTGGTGGTGGTGGAGGTGATGGCTGGGATGGTAGTTTTAGTGGTTTTGATGGTGGAGGTGTAGTAATGATTGTGGTTGTGGTTAAGGTGATGGCTGTGATGGTAGCTTTAGTGGCCATGATGGTGGAGGTAATGTGATGATGGTGGTGGTGGTGGAGGTGATGGCTGGGATGGTAGTTTTAGTGGTTGTGATGGTGGAGGTGTAGTAATGGTTGTGGTGGTGGTTAAGGTGATGGCTGTGATGGTAGCTTTAGTGGTTGTGATGGTGGAGGTGTAGTGATGATTGTGGTGGTAGTGGAGGTGATGGCTGTTATGGTAGTTTTAGTGGCTGTGATGGTAAAGGTGATTGATGATTGAGGTGGTGGAGGTGATGGCTGTGATGGTAGTTTTAGTGGTTTTGATGGTGGAGGTGTAGTAATGACTGTGGTGGTTAAGGTGATGGCTGTGATGGTAGCTTTAGTGGCCATGATGGTGGAGGTGATGTGATGATGGTGGTGGTGGTGGAGGTGATGGCTGGGATGGTAGTTTTAGTGGTTGTGATGGTGGAGGTGGTGGTGGTTTTAATGACTGTGGTGGTGGGGGAAGTGATAGTGGTAAAGCCCACAGTGCCTTCTTGCCTGGGACAATCCCACAGGCCATCCGCTGTCTGGGTGCAGTGCACTTTCATTGGACCTTGTCTGCTGTGGTCCAGCAGGGAAAGAGCTGCTGGAATCAGTGCCAGACTTCTCTCTGCCTGACCTCCTAGTGGTGCCAGAGGGCCTAGGGGCAAAGGAGCCCTCCAAGCCGGTCCCGTAGGTGGAGGAGGGTGGCCAGGAGGGCAGACAGAGGAGGCTGGCACACTGGTGACACATCTGGAACTGTGGCTCTGGCTCCAGCCCTTGTTGTTCCTTTTTCTCTGCTTTCTCTTTAGGTCCTTTCCAGACTTGTTTTCTCTCAGTGTGGGGCCTGTAGGCTGGACTCTTGGCTTCTGTATTTACGTACAGAAGGAAGCAGGTGTCCTAGTCATTTGTCCAGCCTGCTGCATCTTGGGAAGTGACTGGAGCCCTTGGCCCCTCTCACAGAGTGAGCCTTTAGTGGGGTCAGTCATCCTTGACAGGTGTGGGCAAATCCAGGGGGCACTACTTGGTCCACTGACCCCTCACCTTGGTGTCTCTCTGCCTGCCCCACGCCAGGCCCTGCCTTGGGCCCTGGACTGCAAGTCCTGGCCTCGGCTGGCCTGGGTGGAAGGCTGTGTGCTTTTAGGACCAGAAAGGCCCTTCAGTGGGCTCTAGAGTCAAAGTCATAAAAATAAGGCCCAAAGGCCAGGCTGTGGCCACCAGATTGCTGCCTCTTGACATTTTCTGTTTTCCTTTTCCACCAAGAACATAGCAACATGAACATGCCATGTATCTGGGTTGCCTCTGGCCTCTGTGTAGAGGCCACTTCTGCTGGGAGGGTTGGCCTCCTGGACTCCCTGGCCCTCTGGTGTGGGATGTGAGGCGGTGTCCAGGTGAACTGCGGCAGCCTTGGTGAAGAGGAGGGGGACGGAGGCACTGCTCATCCTACATCAGTGGCCGTCAGTTGTGCAGGGCCCTTCATACAAGTTATTTCTTGAGTCCTCATCACTACTCCTTACTATAGATAAAGCAACTAGAGTTAAAAACTAGCAGAATTTTCCAGAGATCCAGCAGGCATGTGGTGAAGCAGGTGCTGGACTCCACAGGTGGATCATGTCACGCTTGCCTCAGCCCGAATGGAGGGCCCCCAGATGCGTGTCCTGTTGCAAGACTTGGCTTCTCTGACATGTACTGGGCCTGGCCTGCACATGTGCATGTACCCAGATGTGCACATACTGGCACGCACACTCACCTGGGCCGTCTGTTGTGGACTCCCCATCCTGGCCCGCCGTCCAGGGCTCTGTTCTCTGGGCACCTGCGCTCGCTCCCAGTTGCCACCTCTGCCTCAGAGCCCTTCCCCAGAGCCTGTTCCTTGCTCTGCCCCTTGGTGCCCGGCTTGGCTTTGTCAGGGAGTGGGGATTGAAAGCGCACGGATTAAGAGAGATTTTCCCCAATTCGAACTGTGTCCAAGCCATTGTCTGCAGATGCAGCCCTGTGGCCACCACATTTTCACAAAGTGTGCCAAGAAAAAGAGGTGTCTTGCCAGAAGCTGCAGGGCAGAGGAATACCAGGGAGGTTGTGCAACCTGGCAGGGCTGGCTTCTGCAGCCTCTGATGGGGGGCTCCAGCCAGAGCAGCATCTGCAAGGGAGGAGCTGGCAGGTATGGCAGCCGGGGCTGGTGGGGCTGGTGGGCTGGTGGGATACGGCCTCCTTCCAGGGTGGGCAAGCCCACTTCTTAGGCCCCACACTCAGAGGGGGGAGGTGCATGCTGAGGTGCTGAGGTGCTTCATTCCTTCTTTCCTTTCTCTCTTAAAACAATTGTTTTGCCTTTGACCAGGCAGGGTATTCGTCAGCTGAAATGCCGGGCACTGTGGAAGGCTCCAGTGAAGGGCCGCTCTGGCCTTGTTCCTCCGACACCATCTCCCTCCCTACCAGAACTGACATCACACATTTCTGTGTCTTCTCCCAGAGGTGTTCTTTGCATGTTTAAGCAAATATCCTGTACATTTTTGTTTCTCCCAATTTTTGCAGAAAAGGTAGCCAGTCCACACACTGCCCTCTGTGTTGCTTTTATAGAGGAGCCTGCTCTCTGTCAGGATGTAATGTGGAGATTCCTTATTATTTTTGGAGTTCCATCCTTGTTCACAGAGTGGAGAAATCATGATGAACTGAAACAGGCTTGTCCCTAGTTTTCCAAACGCCTGTGTGCAGCTCCCACCGTGAGCCCGGCTGCTGTGGTGGGTCCAGAAGGAGGCAGGAGCCCACAGGCCGCTGGTGATATCATTTTGTGAAGAAGAGAGAATGCTGTGTGGGGAAGATCCCATGGTCACGTGGGCACAGGAAAGGTGGGAAGCAATGCTGGGTTAGGTGGGGGGTTGCTCTTACCCATTTTTGTTTTAGAAATGTTATTTATTTATTTTTGTTTACACTGAGTCTTTGTTGCTGCTTGCAGACCTTCTCCGCTTGTGGTGAGGGGGATGGGGGGCCGGGTGAGAGTGGGGGCTCCTCTTTGTTGTGCCCCCCGGGCTTCTCACTGTGGTGGCTTTTGCTGCAGAGCACAAGCTCTAGGCATGCAGGCCTCAGCAGCTGAGTTGCATGGGCTCGGCAGCTGTGTTTCGTGCACTTTGTAGTTGCTGCTCTCAGGCTGTAGATCACACGCTCAGTAACTGTTGCCCTGAGGCTGAGTTGTTCTGTGGCATTTTCCTGGACCAGGGATTGAACCTGTGTCCCCTGCGTCGGTGGATGAATTCCTATCCACTGTGCAACTGGGGAAATCCTCTTATTCACTTTCTTAAGAGCAATGTTGTCAATGGCAAAGAAGTGTTTCCATAGGAGGTTTGTAATTTTAACAAATTGCATTTACAAATGTAATGGCCCACCCTCTTGACCCATCTGTCCCTGTAGGCTGGGGGCTGTCCCTGCCCGGGCCCACATGCCCACGTCTGTGTGCTGGGCTTCTCGGCTAGGTCTCTTCATGCTCAGACATTTGCTCCAACACCTGCCCTTCTGCCATCAGTGTCAATGCAGCTGCTGGGCCCTTTTCACCCTTTGTGCCCCTCACGAAAACAGCCATCCTGTAGCTCAGTTCTTGGGCTCTTGGTTTTCCTAAGCAGAGGAAGGGGAGGAAACCAAGATTTAATAAGCATCTAACCGTGCACCAGCATGAAGGAAAATAAGGACTGAATTACAGGGTGAAGTCAGTGGTAAATTAGAATCGGAAATCATGTCATAAAGTCTCATGCATTATTAAAAGTGGGCAGCAAATTTGAAACTGAATTTCTTGCTGGTCAAAGCAGATCAGATTAGAAAACACAGACCTGTGAGTATATGTATTCTTGATTTGTGACAAAGCTAGCAAAGCAGTAGGAGAGGAAGTTTATTTAAATAAACAGTGCTGATCATTGAGTATCTAAATGGAAAACAAACAAGCAAAAAATATCCTTGACCCCCATCTTGTATCATAAATATAAGAATCAACTCTATATGGGTTTACATGTCAACAGGGAAGGTAAAATAATCTAGATGTGTCAGTCAGGACTCAACCAGAGAAGTAGAACCAGTAAGGGGTTGTATACATGTGGATTGTATGGACTTAAAACACAGTTTATACAATTGTGGGACATAGCTGAAAGGGGCTCATATCCAGCATATACAAAGAACTCTTACAAATCAGTAAGAAAACATGAACACCATAATAGGAAACTGGGAAAGGGACTTGAATAGGTTCTTTGTAAAAGAGTTAATCCTTATGGCCAGTAAGCACATGAAAATGTATTCAGCCTCTTCAAGTCAGATAAATGCAGGTTAAAACCACAGTGAAATGCCTCTGGTAGTTTTAAAATCTGCCCGCAAATTCTTGAATACACCTCTTTTCAATAGGTAGAACTTAATTTCTCTGCCCTTGAGTGTAGGCTGCACCTAAGTGACTCACTTAAAAAAAATACACTACTGTGTATAAAATGGATACCTAGCTGGCTCAGTGGTGAAGAATCTGCCTGCCAGTGCAGGACACACGGGTTTGATCCCTGGGTCTGGAAGATCCCCTGGAGGAGGAAATGGCAACCCACTCCTGGGTTCTTGCTCAACCCACTCCTATTCTTGCCTGGAAAAATCCCATGGACAGAGGAGCCTGGTAGGCTACAGTCCACGGGGTCACAAATAGCTGGACACAGCTGAGCACAGCAACAGCGTGTATGAAATAGATAACTAAGGAGAACCTGCTGTGCAGCACAGGGAACTCTAGTCAGTGCTCTGTGGAGACCTACACGGGAAGGAAATCCAAAAAGGAGGGGATATACATACAGGTGCAACTGATTCACTTTGCTGTATAGCAGAAACTAACAAATATTGTAAAGCAACTGTATGCCAGTAACAGTTAATTTAAAAAATCCACTTATTTTAATTTTATTGAAGTATAGTTGACTTACAATGTTGTTTTAATTTCTGCTGCACAGCAAAGAGATTCAGTTATACACATGTATATTGTTGTTCATATTCTTATCCGTTATGGTGACTCACTTTAATACTAGGATATGGTGAAGTAATGGCATATTGCCTTCAATACCAGTCACAAAAGACACTGTAGCCTCTCTCTGGCCCCCTCTCCCAGATCTCTTGCCGGGGAAGCCTGATGCCATGTCCTGAGGACCATCAGGCAGCACTGAGGTAAAGGTGGTGGGGAACCAAGGCCTCCTGCTCTGACACGAATGGACGTCTTAGAAGCAGGTCCTTCAGCCCAGTCAAGCCTTTGATGACCACAGCCCTGGCTGATGTTTTGACTGCAGCCTCCTGAGAGACTCTAAACGAGAGCCACCTAGATGAGCCACTCCTGACACCCTGACTCAGAGAAACCTTGAGGTCATAAATGCTCATTGTTTTAATGTACTTTCTTATGTGGCTGTAGCTAACTAATATAGGACCTTCACTCACCAGAATAGTTAACACTGGAAAGACTGACAATACCAAGTCCTGGTGAGAACGTGGAGTAACTGGAACTCACACTGCTGATGGGAGTGTGAATGGGTGCAACTATTTTGGAAAATACTTTGGAATTATTTCTATTTCTATTATTTTCACACAATTGAAGGCCACCATTTTCAATGACCTAGCAATTGCATTTAGAGGAATACACCAACAAAAATGTATATATATGCACATCAGGCCTCATGTCCAGAACATTCCTGACAGCACTCTTTGTAATAGCCCCCAGTGGGAAAAGGATCCAATAGTCAATTTATAGTTCATTCTCACAGTGGAATACTTAAGCTATCAAAAAACATGAATTATGGATGCATGCAGTAACATGGATAGAACTCATAAGCTTAAATTTGGATGAAAGTAGCCTGACACAAAAGTACAAATTGTATCAGTTCAGTTCAGTTCAGTCTGTCAGTCATGTCCGACTCTTTGCAACCCCATGAATCACAGCACGCCAGGCCTCCCTGTTCATCACCAACTCCCGGAGTGAACTCAAACGCATGTCCATGAGTTGGTGATGCCATCCAGCCATCTCATCCTCGGTCGTCCCCTTCTCCTCCTGCTCCCAATCCCTCCCAGCATCAGGGTCTTTTCCAATGAGTCAACTCTTCTCAAGAGGTGGCCAAAGTATTGGAGTTTCAGCTTCAGCATCAGTTCTTCCAAAGAACACCCAGGACTGATGTCCTTTCAGATGGACTGGTTGGATCTCCTTGCAGTCCAAGGGACTCTCAAGAGTCCTCTCCAACACCACAGTTCAAAAGTATCAGCTCTTTGCATCTCAGCTTTCTTCACAGTCCAACACTCACATCCATACATGACCACTAGAAAACCATAGCCTTGACTAGACAGACCTTTGTTGGCAAAGTAATGTCTCTGCTTTTGAATATGCTGTCTAGGTTGGTCATAACTTTCCTTCCAACAAATTGTATAGTTCCACTTAAGTGAAGTTATCTTTGGTGAGGTGAGGGCCTCAGGGACTTCTAGGAAGTTGGCAATGTATTCTTTCCTTCTCTGGGTGGTTGTTACATGGGTGTTTACTTCACTGTCTGCACACTTTTTTTCTGTGCCTTTTTGTGTGTGAATGCATTCTTTAGTAAATATTGAAAACCCTTAACAAATCAACAGCATAATAACAATAGAATCCTATTCTCCTGGGCCTGTCTTAAAAGCCCTTAGCAGACAATGCTGATGGGCCAAACCACACAGCCAGGCCTGCAGCTGTCTGAAGGATGTGATCACCAGGAGCCCAAGGAAAGTGTGTTCTCTGGGCAATCCTCCATGAATAATGCTCCTTTGACTGAAGCTGGAGAGCAGAGGGTTTGAGGTCTCTCCCGACATGCCGCCCATAAGCATGGCTGACCTGTGTTGTGATGATGGAATGGACATCAGCTCAAGGAGGCAGGGAGCCTCACTTGTTCTCATCTGAATCCACATGACATATTTCCTGTGATGGAAGCTGCCCAGGGTGCCCCTGGTGACAGGCCACAGGTTCCCAGGTTGTAGGCAGGGGCCTGAAAGCCTGCCAGCATTGAGCATGGCTGGGGGGGCGTTTGGGCTGGACCACTCCAAAGCTAGAGTTACCACCTGCCTCAGAGAGACCTCTCAGCACGTGTAAACACACACACACACAGACACCTCATATCACGTGCTTAGCAGAATAACCGGCCTTCTTCAGGATGCGAGCGTGGAAGGGGCTGAGGTGATTGTCAGTCACGACTCCTGTCACCTCCCTGTCCTGTTCATGGAAGCAATGCGGGCTGCTCTGGCCCAGGGGAGGCCATTGCGGTACCACACAGACATCTGACCACGTGGGCTGGCCAAGGACTTGCAGAAGGAGGGACGGTGGTTCACGAGACAACCTGAGGAGGTTGTTCTATGGTCCCTGCTCCTCAAGAGCCCTGAGCTAGCAAAACCCAGGATACGTGGGCCAGAGCCTGAGACTTTTTCCCTTCTCAGAAGTTGGGGAGCACCTGAGACTGTCCCTTCTCAGAAGTTGGGGGACACCTCTGGTCCTAGAGACAGCTCTCTCAGGTCATCCCTGGTCCCAGTGGCCCAGGCGGTCACAGCCAGGCCTCATCCCCAGGTACGTTCCAAGAGAAAGAAGACTGCCCTCCCTGCAGGGTAATAATGCAGAGAGCAGACAGGGGAGCCCCACTGAATATCAGAGAAGAGGCAGTTACTTTTGTTCACAAGAAAAAGAGAAAACCTACCTCAAATTGGCTTAAACGATAAGAATTGTTTAAAAAAAATTGAGACGCATTTCACATACCATAAAATTCACCATCAGTATACAGTTCAGAGGTTTTTTGAATATTCACAAGAGTGCAATTCTCACTGCTAAGTGCAGAAATTTTCATTACGTCCCCAAAGAAACCTTGTCTCGATTAGCAGTCAGTCCTCTTGATTCCTTTCTTCCTCCAGACCCTGGCAAGTAGGAACTTACTTTCTGTTTCTTCGGATTTGCCTTTTCTGGGAACTCTTCTGTGTCTGGCTTCATTCACTTAGCATCAGATTTTCAAGGCTCATACATGTCATAGCGTGTATCAGTACTTCGTTCCTTTTTATTGCTGAATAATACTCCACTGCACAGATATGCCACATTTTGTTCATTCATTCATCGTTGATGGACATTTGGGGTATTTCCACTTTTCAGCGATTATGAATAATGCTGCTGTGAACATTTTTCTACAACTGATTGTGTAGACAAATGTTCATTTCTCTATTCATATGTACATACTCGAGTGGAATTACTGGGTCAAATGGTGACCCTGCGTTTAGCTTTTTGAGGAACTGTCAGACTGTTGTTTAGAGTGGCTGAACTATTTTACATTTCCATCAGCAGTTCATGCAGGTTACAATTTCATCACATCCTCTCCAATACTTGTTATTTTCTGTCTGTTTGACTGAAGTCATCCTTGTTGGCTGTGACATGGTATTTCACGGTGATTTGGGTTTGCCCCGTGATGCTGGGCATCGTCACGTACACTTACAAGCCATTTGTATATCTTCTTCAGAGAAATATCTATTTAAATCAGTTACTCATTTTAAAATTCATTTAAAAATGTTTTGAATATAAACTCTTACCTGTTATATGAATTAAAATATTTTCCCTATTTTGTGGGTTTTCTTTTTACTCTCTTGATAGTGCCCTTTGATATACAGAAGCTTTAACTTTGATGAAGTCCAATTAACCTATTTCTAATTTTGGTTACATGCTTTGGGTGTCATACCTAAGAAACTCTTGCCTAAGATCGTGAAGATTTACTCCTGTTTACTTCTACAATTTTTATAATTTTAACCCTAACATTTAGGATTTTGATCCACTTCGAGTAAATTTTTGTATATGGTGTGAGGTGAGTGTCCATATTGGGCCTTCCCAATGGCCCAGCGGTAAAGAAACTGCTTGCAGTGCAGAAGCCATGGGTTTGATCCGTGGGTTGGGAAGGTCTCCTGGAGGAGGGCATGGCAACCTACTCCAGTATTGTTGCCTGGAGAATCCCATGGACAGGAGAGTCTGGAGGGCTACAGTCCAAAGGGTGGCAAAGAGTTGGACATGGCTGAAGCAACTTAGCATGCATACTTGCCAGGGTCCATATTAATTCATTTTCCATGTGGATATTCTTTTGTTCAAGTCCCATTTGTTGAATTGTCTTGGCAACCTTGTTGAAACTCCATTGATCATATTTGTGTGAGTTTATTTATGAAATCTCAGTTCTGTTATACTGATCTATCTCTCTCTATAGAGCCTTATGCCCATACCATACAGTCCTGATTACTGTAGCTTTGTGGTAAGTTTTGAAATTGGAAATTGTGTTTACCCAAATTTGTCCTTTTTTTCAGGATTGCTTTGGATATTCTAAGTCCCTTTCATTTCCATGTGAATTTTAGAATCAACTTGTCCATTTCTGTGAAAAAGATAGTTGGAATTTTGGTAAGGATTGTATTGAATTCTGTAGAGCAATTTGGGGATATTAAGTCTTGCAATCCATGAATGCCAAGTGTCTCTCTATTTGCCTAGCTCTAATTTTTCAACAATGTTTTGTAATTCTCAATGTACCATTCTTACATTTTTGTTAAGTTAATTCCTAAGTATTTTATTTTTGCTGCTATTGTCAATAGAACTGTTTTCTTATTTTCATTTTTGGGTTATTCTTTGTGAGTATATAGAAATACAACTGATTTAGGTATATTTATCTTGTATCCTGCACATATTCTCAATTAGCTCAAAGAGCTTTTTTTGTTTGTTTGTTTTAGCCTGTATTCCTTAGGGTATGTACAAGATCATGTGATTTGTAAGTAGATGGTTTTACTTCTTCCTTTCCAATTTGGATACCTTGCATTTCATTTTCTTGCTTAGTTGCCTGGCCTAGAACCTTCAGAACACTATTGATTGGAAGGGCTTCTTTTGAAAGAAACTTTTTGGAAGCCCTGTCTGAGAACTTCTACCAATGTACCATTGGACAGAATTGGTCACATGGTCTCCTCTGATGCAAGGGAGGCTGGGAAATGTAAATTTTTTTTTTTGGGCACATTGCTGTACAAAATCACATTTCCTGTTTCTAAGAGAAATAGAGGAAGGAATGGATATTTTTGCGGGCACCCAGAGGTCCCTGCCCCATTGTCTCCTATAAGTAAAATTTAAGACCTCTGTCTTCATTTCTCTGTGATTCTCCTCTGTACTCAATTCTATGGCCAGTCTCCTCTCAGATTGATTTCCGTCACAGTAGCAGATGTCTGTTTCAATTCCAGGCCTCACTCCTGCACAGTTACATGATCTAGAACTAGAGTAAGCCCCGTGTCTTAGAATTCTTGCCCATGTGCTACTCCTTCTAATAAGATGAACTTGGGCCACCTGCTCATACCTGAACTGAGCCCTGGGGCCCAGTGGGTGAAATGTGCTGTTGGGATCAGCCTAGGTTACAGAATTTACCTCCTGGAGCTGCGGGGAAGCTGAGATGCAGGTCCTACTATGTTCGCTCTGTTGCACTGCCCAGTGGACCCTCACCTCTGCCTCCACCAGACAGGAGTCTGGCCATCCCTCTGATGGCCCCAGCCATCCTGCAGCTCTGCGACAATGGGGAAGGTTCACTGTGAATGAGGTCAGCCTCGATGGTTTTGCATGTACATCAAGTACTTACTTGATGGAAATGGAATCGAATGCAATGGAAATCCCATTCTATTTTCCCCTTCTTCAGCTTTTTTGAGGTGCATTAGTGTTGTTTCTGGTTGTGTGTCTGAAGCTAACAGGTTGTCACACTTGATCTGCAGATCTTGGTGGCTGAGGGCTGTGGGGTCAGGTAGGCCTGGGGTGAATCCTGGCCCCACTATACCAGCTGGTGACTTTGGGCACATTTGTTTTCAAACTTATATATATTTATTATATATATCTGAAGCTGGGAAAGACTGAAGGCAAAAGGAGCAGGGGGCAGCAGAGGATGAGATAGTTAGTATCACTGACTCAGTGGACATAAATTTGAGCAAATGAGAGAGTGCAGGACAGGGGAGCCTGGCATGCTGTAGTCCGTGGGGGACAAAGAGTCGGACACAACTTAGCGACTGAAAAACAACAAATGTGGGGTGAGTCCTGCTTATCTTATGGGGATTGGGAAAATTAAATGGGATGAAATAGGCACTTGACACATTTTAAAGTCAGTAGCTGGGGGAATGATGACAAAGATGAAGTGACGCTATGGCAAACATGTGCTGTTTGTTCATCCATGCTTAGCCCTGAGCACTGCTAATTCCTCCTGTTCAATGATCTGATTCCTCATTTCCCCACTGCTGACTGTGCTTCTGCAAATGAAAATCTGATTTTTAATTATTGGTCACTAAAACCAAACCACCTTCACAGAGCTTGGGCCGAAAGGGCATTTACTGACATTCACCTGGGCACCCAAGCTGGGGGGAGGGGAGGATGGCAGGGAGAGGGATCTGGAGTCGGGGATCTTCCATCCTAGAAGGGGGATGGGGAATTTTCTGGGCAGAGCATGTGAATAAAGCAGGGACCAGTTCATCTGGCCCCTTGGGACCCAGGAAACCTGGCAGTTTGGAGTTTCTAGCTGGATGATCAAAAGGAAGTTTGTGGCCATTGTTTCCTGCATAGGGTTTCACCCTCAGTATTTTCTGTGCTCTGGGGGCCCCAAGGCCCTGCCTCCCAGTCCCAAGGCTGGTTCAAAGTGCCCTGGGGTGTGAACCAGCCTTGGGACTGGGAGGCAGGGCTCTTTCATGTCCTGGGGCTTCCCTCATAGCTCAGTTGGTAAAGAATCTGCCTGCAGTGCAGGAAACCCCAGTTCGATTCCTGGGTCGGGAAGATCCCCTGGAGAAGGGATGGCTACCCACTCCAGTATTCTTGGGTTTTTCTTATGGCTCAGCTGGTAAAAGAATCCGCCTGCAATGCGGGAGACCTGGGTTTGATCCCTGGGTTGGGAAGATCCCCTGGAGAAGGGAAAGGCTACCCACTCCAGTATTCTGGCCTGGAGAATTCCATGGACTGTATAGTCCATGGGGTCGCAACGAGTCGGACAGGACTAAGCGGCTTTCACNGTGATAGTATTAGGAGGTGGAGTTGTTGGGAGATGATTAGGGAATAAGGGTGGAGCCCTCACAAACAGGATTAGCACCCTTATAGAAAGATGCAAGAGAAAGATGACACCACTCTTCCCATTCCACTCAGCAATGTGAGGACACAGTGACATAGCCATCAATAACAGGAACTGGAGCTGCCCATGAGGAGAGCCCTGGGAGAGAAAAAGTGTCCTTCCTGGAACTTAGGGGGCCCTGCATGTGGAAGATGGGCCTTCCAGGCCTTGGCTGAGCAGGCTGACACCATGCTCTGGCCTGGGCTTTGCTGAACAGGGAGAGGACTGATGAAGGACCAGTCCCTGGAGTTTGCCCATCTTGTGAGTCACGGTGCCCCACCAGACACGGTGGCTTTGAGCCCTGCTGTGAACCCCACCAGGAGTGCTGGACTCTGGGTGGGAGACTGCAGGAACAGTTGGGGCACAAGTGGGTAGGGGCCTGTAGGACCACTCCCCTGACAAGCGCTCACACATCCCAGCAAGGCACCTTGTCTGGGCACCTCCTCAGAAGGGGAGATGACACCTTGCCAGGGAGGCCCTTTCCCTCAGCTCTAATCTTCCCAGCAGCCTGGGTCAGGGAAGCATGGCTAGTAGGATGAGTTTTAATGAGACCAGATACATGGACACTTTTTTTTCATATTGGATTTTTTGGTACTAGAATGTGCCCAAAGGAAGGTTTGACATATCTGAAAGTAGTGATTGGAGGAGAAATAAATTCTAGTTGTACTAAAACCACTGACATCAGACTCATAGGTCAGCTCAGTGCAAGAACTTACCCACCTACACTTTCAAGCACAGATAAAGAATGTAAGGAGGGTCTCTAGTACAGGTGGGGATGCTAGAGAGAAGGCTGTTGTCCAATCAGCCATCTCCTCTCCACAGTCCGACTGCTGTCCCCCGTCTGCAGTCCCCTATCTGTTGTCCCTCGTCTGCTGTGTCCCGTCTGCTGTCCCCGCTCTGAGGTCCCCCATCTGCTGTCCCCCATCTGCCGTGTCCCATCTGCTGTGTCCCGTCTGCTGTCCCCTGTCTGCTGTCCTCTGTCTGCTGTCTCCCGTCTGCTGTCCCCCGTCTGTTGTCGTCCGTCTGCTGTGTCCCGTCTGCTGTCCCCCGTCTGCTGTGTCCCTCGTCTGCTGTCTCCCGTCTGCTGTCTCCCGTCTGCTGTGTCCCGTCTGCTGTCTCCCGTCTGCTGTCCCCCGTCTGCTGTCCCCCGTCTGCTGTGTCCCGTCTGCTGTCCCCCGTCTGCTGTGTCCCGTCTGCTGTCCCCCGTCTGCTGTCTCCCGTCTGCTGTCCCCCGTCTGCTGTCTCCCGTCTGCTGTCTCCCGTCTGCTGTCTCCCGTCTGCTGTGTCCCGTCTGCTGTCTCCCGTCTGCTGTCCCCCGTCTGCTGTCTCCCGTCTGCTGTCTCCCGTCTGCTGTCTCCCGTCTGCTGTGTCCCGTCTGCTGTCTCCCGTCTGCTGTCCCCCGTCTGCTGTCTCCCGTCTGCTGTCTCCCGTCTGCTGTCTCCCGTCTGCTGTGTCCCGTCTGCTGTCTCCCGTCTGCTGTCCCCCGTCTGCTGTCTCCCGTCTGCTGTCTCCCGTCTGCTGTCTCCCGTCTGCTGTGTCCCGTCTGCTGTCTCCCGTCTGCTGTCCCCCGTCTGCTGTCTCCCGTCTGCTGTCTCCCGTCTGCTGTCTCCCGTCTGCTGTGTCCCGTCTGCTGTCTCCCGTCTGCTGTCCCCCGTCTGCTGTCTCCCGTCTGCTGTCTCCCGTCTGCTGTCTCCCGTCTGCTGTGTCCCGTCTGCTGTCTCCCGTCTGCTGTCCCCCGTCTGCTGTCTCCCGTCTGCTGTCTCCCGTCTGCTGTCTCCCGTCTGCTGTGTCCCGTCTGCTGTCTCCCGTCTGCTGTCCCCCGTCTGCTGTCCTCCGTCTGCTGTGTCCCGTCTGCTGTCCCCCGTCTGCTGTCTCCCGTCTGCTGTCTCCCATCTGCTGTCTCCCGTCTGCTGTGTCCCGTCTGCTGTCTCCCGTCTGCTGTCCCCCGTCTGCTGTCCTCCGTCTGCTGTGTCCCGTCTGCTGTCCCCCGTCTGCTGTCCCCTGTCTGCTGTCCTCTGTCTGCTGTCTCCTGTCTGCTGTCCCCCGTCTGCTGTCCTCCGTCTGCTCCGTCTGCTGTCCCCCGTCTGCTGTCCCCTGTCTGCTGTCCTCTGTCTGCTGTCTCCTGTCTGCTGTCCCCCGTCTGCTGTCCTCCGTCTGCTGTGTCCCGTCTGCTGTCCCCTGTCTGCTGTCCCCCATCTGTTGTGTCCTCTCTGCTATACCTGCCTGCCATCCCTTCCACTGTTGTGAGCCCACACCTGCTTGCTGGAGGTTGTCCAACCTGGTCTCAGGGACATAAACTGTTCTTCAATGTGGGCTCCTCTAAGAATGCCCCCAATGTCAGGAAGGATATTCTGCATGAGCTGAGTTCATATGTCTTAAGGGAAAACAGTTTGCCAGATGTCAGGGGGCAGGCGTCTGACTAGGGTGTCCCCCCTCCCCGCTTATGTCTGCTCCTTGGCCCCTCCTGGACATTTCCGTGTGGAAGGGGTCACCGAAGACTGCATTATAGGGGTGGTAGGGCCAGCATTCATCCTTGGAGGTGGCCCACTGAGCACGAAGGCAGCTTTGGGGGTCAGCGTGGGAAATCCTGAACTCAGTGGGGGTGGGGGGTGGGCACGAATTCCACCCTGTCTCTGGGAGGACTGTTGATTGGGCTTATTTTCCAGGCCCCGTTCCCTGCTCTTGGAGTCCCAGGAGGCCAGGGGAGCAGGCAGAGGCCTGAGACAGAGGTACATTTTTGGAATTCCAAGCATGTCTGCTCCTTTCCAGGCCCCTCTCAGCCTGGAAGTGGAGAGCTGTGCAAGCCTTAGCTCTGGCTCCTTGTTAGTCACACCCCCAGGGTTGGGGGAAGGGGGAGTGGCCATTCCACATTGTTGCCTAATGGAACCTGCCCAGCCAGGCCTTCCCAAGCCATCCAGCAGCTTCTGCTCAGGTGCAGGCCAGTTCACCCGGGACCTAGAAAAAGGCCATGGAAAATGTTATCATGTTTCAGGCACCAAAATACCATTGTTTTAAAAAGAGGTTTACATGGGACGTCACACTGAGATGTTTAATGTAAACATTTTTTAAAAGTGCAATTTTATCTTATTCTTATATTTTTGGTTATGATTAAACTTGTGCAAAGATGATGTGTGTGTGTGTGTGTGTGATGTCACTGACACAGCTGGATATCTGGCTCTCTGATATGATCACAGACAGGGTCACTTTTGAAAGAAAACATTTCCAGCGCACCAATTTCCTTGGGCATCTTGTTGGCTGGGTGCTGGATATTGTCTGGGGCCCCTACTTATTGCTTTGGAGGAGGGGGTTTTCTTTCTTCGGATGCTTCCCTGTCCATCCTGCTGATCCCTCTTTACCAGAGTTTGGTGTGTAAGAACAGCAGCTTTTCCCTTGACTTTACCACATCCTGCCTTTTTCTTGGGCTCCCCAGCTGGCTTAGTGGGTAAAGAACCCTCCTGCTAATGCAGGAGATGTAAGAGGGGCAGGTTTGATCCCTGGGCTGGGAAGATTCCCTGGAGGAGGGCATGGCAGTCCACTCCAGTATTCTTGCCTGGAGAATCCCCATGGACAGAGCAGCCTTGTGGGCTACAGTCCATGGGGTCGCAAAGAGTCTGACATGACTAAGCCCCGACACACACACACGCGCATTTTTTTTCCGCAAGATTTGGCACTTTCATCTGCAAAGTCTCTGTAGGGTGTGTACATGACTGAGACAGGGGGGTTACTGAAGGCATCTGCACTCTGTCAAAAGGCATTCTATTGTAGAGACTTCCCTGGCCGTCCAGTGGTTAGGTCTCTGCACTCCCAAGGTAGAGGGTGCAGGTTTGATCCCTGGTTGGAGAATGAACATCCCGCATGCTACATGGCATGGCCTAAAAAAATAAAAATATAAAAGGGTCTTCTTGTGCAAGAGTTTCCCTGAAATGTGATCTTGGCTTCCTCATCCACCTATGGGGAAGTGGGGGCTGGAGACTTGGATGAAGAGGGCTGGGGACCTACAGGATTCCAAGATCTCCATCTTCTGTGCCTGGCAAGGCTAGCGCCCGGGCTTGAATGCTGCTCCCAAGCCCTCCTCCTTCTTCTCCCTCAGGTCAGCCAGGGAGTGGAGTCTCCCTGGCCCAGCCCCAGCTTCATGAGCCTGCTCTCCAGCTCAGCCATTCCTGACAGCACCCTTGTGTGGGAACTCTGACATTCCCCTCCCTACTGGAGGATCTAGGAATGGGTGACTGTGACTGAAATCAACCTTGCATTCCTGGCCAGGGACTCGTCTTCAAGGGAGCTGTTCCGAGTTCTGCACAGTGGCAGGTCTGCTGTCTGGCCCTCCACTGGGCCCCAGACTCTGCGTGTGTGAGCCTGCCCCACTTGTCCTGGGGTTCCCAGACTCTGGGTGGTGGCTCACCCATACTCTTGTCTTAGACTCAGCCTGGTACCTGTGGTACCAGATGGCCACTCTTTCCTGGCCTTGTCCATGAGTTCTTCCTGCCAGCTTTGGCCTGGGGGTAGTAGATTGGGGGTCTCTCAGGTTCACCCCTCCACTGGGAAGGGACATTTGGGAACTGTATTGGTTATCTATCACTGGACAATAAGTCACCTCAAGATTAAGTGGTTTAAGAATAACAATAATCTGTCTTCATAAATTTTCAATTTGGGCTGCTGGTGGTACAAGCTGAGGGGTCTTGTCCAAGGTGGTATACACGCATAGCACGTAGGTGCTGGCTATCAGCTGGGAGCTTGGCTTGGACTGTGGACCTGAGGTCTTGATGCCTCTCCACAGGCTGCTTGGGCTTCTTTAAAGCAGGGCAGCTTGTTTCCAAAAGTGAGTGTTTCTAGAAAACAGGGTAGAAGCCTTAAAAGTCACACGCTATCACCTCTGCCGCTTGATATGGATTGAAAGGCTCAAGGCTTCACCCAGGTGCCAGGAGAGAGGACATTGACTCCACCTCATGGCAGGTGAACATCAAGGTCTAGAAGAGCACGTGGGGTGGGAGATGCTGCTGTAGGAAGCTGCGACCTGCTGCAGGGATGAGAGTGTGGTGGGCAGCCTCTCAGATGGCCCCGTGGATTCCTTCCTCCTGGGATCTGTGCCCTTGTGGAATCTCCTCTTGGATGTGGGTTGAATTTTTTGGCTCACTTCTTTAAGTTTTCAAAAAATCTTAATTTACTTATTTTTGGCTGTGCTGAGGCTTCATTGCTGCTTGCCAGTTTTCAATAGTTGCATGAGCTTAGTTGCCATGTGGAATCTTCCTGGACCAGGGATCGAACCCACGTCCCCTGCTTTGGCAGGTGGATTCTTTACTGCTGGACCACCAGGGACGTCTTCTTGGCTCACTTCTAACGAACAAGACACAGCAGAAGTGATGGGATGTTACCTCTGAGATCAGATTACAAAAGGCTCACCTTGGGTGCTTTCTCTTGCTCTCTGCTGGGTCATTCATCCTAGGGATATGGGCTGTCATGTCATGAAGCAGTTCCATGGAGAAGCCCATGTGGCAAGGGACTGGGTGTTTCAAAAAACTGTGTGAGAGAGCTTGAAAACAGAGCCCCCTAGTCAAGCCATCAGATGAGATGGCAGCCCCAGCTGAAAGCCTGACTGTGGGTACACGAGAGACCCCCTCATCAGAGGCTAAGGCAAGTCCAGATTCTGGTCCATAGAAACTGTGGGATAATAAATGTATTCTGATTTAAGACACTGGTTTTTGTGTCATCTGTTACATAGCAGTAGATAACACAAATTACGCCTGTCCCATGGCTCTAAATAAACCATGGGTCAGATTGACAGCAGCTTAAAATTGTTTGAAAAGTAAAGGAAGAACAATATTTTGGTGACAAGATTTCTGCATCAGGAAGGAGGTGTTTTTGCCAAGCTCCTGGCTCTCCACCAACTCCCTGGTTCATATGATCCTCCCAACATCGGCTGGGCACCATCCCTTGGCTGTGCAGTGCTAGGAACGAACCCACATTTCTCCAGGGCCAGTAGTGAGACAGATGGATGAGCATCCTGTGTGGATCAGGCAAGGTTGAGGGAGAATCCTGCCCAGGGAAAGTCCCTGGAAGGAAAGTGGGGTTGTCTTGGTGGGCCTGCAAGGAGGTACAGATGAGCATGGAGTTTGGGAGAGGACAGTCAGTCTTGGGGAGGGTAAAAGACTCCCCACTCACTGCTTGGCTGAGGCAGGTGGCTGAGATTTTCCCCACAGCTGCTTTGCCTTAGAGGGGCAGCTGGTGAGAGCTGGAGGCACGTTTTCTGGTGTGCAGTAGAGGTGATGATTTTGGAGAGTTTTGGCGGCCAGACCTGGGTACTGTCAGAGGCTGTCATGGGTGAGACAGGATGCAGCAGGTGCCAGGGCTACAGCTCCTGTTCATGAGCCAGAGGAGGTGCTGCCTGCTGTGGGGGCACTGTGGGAGGAAGGCCATTCCTGGAATTCCTCCCGGTCAGGGGAAGCCCGGACCCCAGTCTTGGCTAGGAGGTCCTGACTCCCTACCCTGTGCCGTTCTCTCACCGGCCTCCAACACTCACTGCCTGTCAGTCACCAGGAAACTCCTGCAGTTCTTAGAGCAATCAGGGGCTCTTTACGGATGCTTCTCCATTCCTAGGGGAGTCCCTTCCCCAGTTGTGACTGTGACCTGTCCAAGTGACTCCTCCTTTCTGAGGCAGAGGGGATGTCACCCCACTCCTCCCTGCCTGGCAGCATCTTCACCTCCTGCATCGCTAGGTCCTCCCTCCAAACCCCCAGAACCTCAGCTGGTGCTGAGATGCCATGGCCGGGGCCTCCTCAGCCCACTTCCCTGCATCCAGATGTCTTAGCTCTGCTCTGCAGACCCCCTGACCTGAGGGCTGACCACTGACTTGTTTTGAGGCCCTCCTTTGCATGAACACAGTGTGCTGGAAATGGAAGCTGGCCAGAACTGAGATAGGCCTCTGGGTCCCCTGACTCCCTCCCCACCAGACCTGGAAGACAAACTCCTCTCCACCCTTGACATGTTTACTTTGTACCTTCCCTTTCGTGGTTTGGACCTTGAACCAGTGTCTGCATACTTCCGTATCTGAGTCACACCTATTTTGCTGACAGAGACTCCAAATTTTGTCCATCACCAAAGTTCACAGGAAATGGCAACCACTCCAGTATTCTTGCCTGGAAAATTCCATGGACAGAAGAGCCTGGCGGGCAACAGTCCATGAGGTTGCAAAAGAGTCAGACATGATGGGGCATGCACGCACGGCAAAGTTCACATGCCTGGAATGTCCCAAAGGGACGTTAACTCATGTTTGGAAAGATTCTAGGGGCCACTTGTGGAAGGTGCTATGTGTAGGAGATATTCTTTTAAAAACTGATTATAGACCCCCCTCCTGAGACCTTGTAATTAGGCAATTGTTGATGAACTTGAGTAGCCGCAGCTTTAATATCCAACTAGACTGTAATTAAGTTGGGCCTTCTGAAATCGTAGGCTCACAGCTTAGCAGTGGAGGAGAGGCGAATTCTACTCATTATAGGAATGTACTTGGATTCTAGGAACTTAGCCAATTATTTTTTCTGTAATTCAAATGTGGTTTTAATCTCCCTCCTTGCAATTTCCTCTTAGGTGAATGGAAATGTCTTCCTGTCTCTTTATACTTCTCTGGTTTTTAATTGATCACAAATCCTGCAGCTGAAGCCACATGTGGGGGTTCAGTTTGAACAGTCTTGGTTCAGCCTGTGTCCCAGAAGTAGACTCAGAGGGAACACGTGTGGGGAACTCCTATGGGAGGATGGGTGGTGCGGTGAGGGGAGGAGGGCCCAGGCATCTAACTTGGGGCTGGCAGGACCTCGGCTTGATGCCCCAGCCCCAGTTCCTCTTCCTGGGCACACTTGGACTATACCTTTCAGCCTCTCTGGCAGTAAAGCTGGGGTCACATGACTATGATTTGGTCAATGGGACTTGGGCTGAAGCCAGGGGCATGCCAACCTTCAGGCCTGAAGAACCACATCCTGTGTGGTTCTCCACACTTTCCTGGATTGACCAGCTGCTTGCAGGGGGTCCTGGGGAGAACCCCAAAGACCCCCCCCAAAGACAGCACCCTCCCAAAATGGCTGGATCTGGCCACAGAGAAGAGCATCTGCACTGGGTTTGAATGAATAAGAAATAAGGGTTTTTTTTTTTTTTTGTATTAAGCAAGACTTTTTGGTTATTATAGCAGTCAGCTGTAATAATCCTGATTCATACATGGAGACTTCCTTTTTCCACCTGCAAAATGGATAGAATGGTACTTTCTCCAAACCGCCTTACAGGGCTGTTGAAAAGGCAGACAATGGATGAGAAAATCCTCAAAGGAGGAATTGCTTTGAACTCTCAGAATTTGCATATATATGTTATACTTTATGTTCAAGATGGTGCTTCATGTGTGGTTCACAGACCGGTCAGACAATGATCTGAGACTTGAGGTTGGCATTGGGGAGGGAAGAGGCCTGGGCAGCTGAAGCTCTAGGGAGTGTGGAGATAGAAGTGACGGCCACATGTCCCTTGGGGTGGGAGGCCAGGGCTCTTCCACTCCCCTGCTCTCTTTATCCACGAACCGTGGTGTTAGCTGCTGATCATCCATGAACCATGGCATCAGCTGCTTGGGGAGGTCTGGCTCGCCCTTCTCCAGAAAGGCCTAGAAGGTGGGTGGTCAGTGTTCACAGAAGAGGGCAGGAGCCCCTGGGTGGGCTGAGTCCAGTCTTGAAGCCAACAGCTGTGTTTCTGGTTGGAGGGCTGTGTGGTAACTTTGTCGAGGAGAATGTGAAAAAAGCCTGATAACCTAGACTGTCTCTTCTCTCTCCTTTCCCTGTGCTACTGCCTGGAGGTTCCAGGTGAGTGGTGAGGGCTGGTCCGGAACCCAGCACCCTCCTCAGCCAGTGCCCAGATCCCCTGCAAGGCAACCCTCCCTGGCTCCTAACCGTCGCTGCACCTCTCCTTTGCTCCCGTTTGGTGCTGGCCATGTCCCCTCCCCTGGTTCCCTGCGTAGCACACATCCACTGTCAGGGCACAGGGAGGGTGGGTCCTGTGCCCAGGTCTCCACTTCTGTCTCCCCACCATAAGCATCTGGGATCGCTGCCCACTGGGCTCTGGAAATAGGGGTTCACGTCTGGTTCTTGGATTGCCTGATGGCTTTGGCTTCCTGGAGCCCCAGTTTCCTCATTTCTTGGATTAATGATATCACTTCATAGAGTTTGAAATTGAGGCCGATGCTGTGGGGCCCTCCTGGGTACAAATGCTTTCTATGTCACCCATTTCTTGTTTGCGGGAAAAAGGCTTCAACCTCCTAGACCTTCCCTGAGTACTAAACAGTTCAGTTCAGTTCAGTTGCTCAGTCGTGTCCGNGATGGACCTTTGTTGGCAAAGTAATGTCTCTGCTTTTGAATATGCTATCTAGGTTGGTCATAACTTTCCTTCCAAGGAGTAAGTGTCTTTTAATTTCATGGCTGCAGTCACCATCTGCAGTGATTTTGGAATCCAGAAAAATCAAGTCTGACACTGTTTCCACTGTTTCCCCATCTATTCCCCATGAAGTGATGGGACTGGATGCCATGATCTTCGTTTTCTGAATGTTGAGCTTTAAGCCAACTTTTTCACTCTCCTCTTTCACTTTCATCAAGAGGCTTTTTAGTTCCTCCTCAATAGTCAGGTTCAAAGAGTTGCTAATCGGGGAAAGGAGGGGATGCAGAAATGAAAGAAGGACAGCCAAGAAACCACAGTGCAGCCTTGGAGTAGAGCCTTGGTTCCCCCTCAAGAGACACTCATACTAATATCTTTGAGTTCTTCTGCAGGAACTAAGACTCCTATCCAGGTGGAAGATGGAACTGTATGCCAAGACCCCAGATTTCAGCCAGAAGTCTCAATCTACTGTGATAGATTCGTGGAAGCACCACCCTATCATCTTACCACCAACCGATCAGAAGAAAGTCACATACCCTGCAGCCCTCACCCCAAATATTGCCTCTAAAACCTCCCTGAAACCATCGGGAATTGAGCACAAGCCCCCTGTACTCGTTGCTTGGCCCTGCAACAAACCTTTCTTTGCTTCAAACCCCCACATTTCAGTTTATTTGGCCCTACTGTGCATCGGGCACACAGACTTGCATTTGGTGACAGGATCTCAGGACTCTTTGGTGAGGCCACATGTGAAAAGTGCTGGTACAGGAGCAACACGACAAGTGCGATAGCAGCTAACACTGTGGAGAGCCATCTGTCCTGCGTGTGTGCTTTTTATATCCTCTGTGCCCACCACCTCTGGCCCCACTCCTGACCGGGAATGAGCCCCTGAGAGGTGCCGTGGACAGGGACCCAGAGGCGCACAGCGGCAGTCACTGAGCTGGCGTTGGTCACCCCTCCTCGTTGACTGCTGCTGCTCACAGTCAGCACTGTATAGGCTGTGGTTGACGCACTAGGGACTCACACAGGCCTGGGCCCCCAATCTGTGCCCCTAATCTTTGCACCCACCCAGCAGACCAGGAGTTCCATCCCCCCATGGTGGGACTCAGGACTAACGGCTCCTCTGTGGACTGGACATGAGGGGTAGGAGATGGGCCTGGGTCTGGGAGCCCAAGGGCTTTTCTGAGAATGAAGAGATGAACTGGAGGCTATTCTGAAGGCTCCGAGCATCTCTTACCTCCTCATAGATTCTCAAGAATGAAGTTGCCCATCCTGCTGAGAAAGGGCATGGGCAGGAGGAAGAGGCATGGGGTGGTAGGAGGCTGGGACTTCCCTTAGCTATCAGAAAGGGAGTGACTGCTCACATTTGCAAGGATGTTACAATGAGCGGGAGGAGCAGAGCTGTGGACACAGGGCATCCATTCCTGGTTCTGATCGCCCAGTAATATATGCCCATCTACCCTGCTTGGGCTAACCAAACACCATAGACTGGGTGTCTTAAACCACAGATGTTTATTTTCTAACAGTTCTGGAGTAGCAAAGGCTGAGCTCAGGGCACCAGCACAGAGGGGTTCTGGGAGGTGTCTCCCTGGCCTGCAGAGGGTGACCTTCTTACTATGTGCTCACATAGCCGGAGAGAGCAGAAGACGGGGAGAAGAAGGGAATGAGAGAGGGAGAAGAAGAGGGAGAGAGGGAAGAGTCCTTGTATGTTTCTTCTTATAAGGGCACTAATCCTATCCGACCAAGGCACCATCCTAACGACTTCATTTGACCTAAATTACCTCCTTATAAGCCCTATGCACAAACACAGTCAAATACAGGGTTAGAGCTTCAACATATGAAGTTTGGGAGAAGCTAATTTAGTCCATAGCAAATGGTAACATTTTCATTAAAATAGGAATTAAAAGTGTTACAGATAATTTCTAGACACTGTGGTGGTGCCATGCCTGTGATCACTACACTGAGGTAAGGATCTGGGATCTGATTCCGGATCCATCGTAAACCACTGCCTGTTTCTGACCCACTACTAGAGACCCTTCCTGTAACACTGTGCTTCAGGTAGCTCTGATTACCCAGCTGCCTTGGCCTCTGACTTAAAAACAACCTATTTTTCTTGTGTTAGAGAATGAGGTTTTCAAGGCAGAGCAGGGTCTAGTACTCTTCTTGGTGTGGGGCAGGCCCTGCAGAGGCTCTGGTGAATGATAAGCTGGGGCAGAGTGGGTGGATACAGTCAGGTTTCTTACCTCTCCCATGGCGAGGATAATTCTTGTCTTGTTGCACCAGATTGTGGGCAGAATCTAAGGTGGCAATGAAGCAGCAAATGCTCGTCGTGGTAGCTGCTTCAAGCAAGGACTCAGATGGGGCTTGATCCTGGTTTGCTGCAGGATGAAATGTGAATATTGAGAGCAAATGCATGGGCACTGACCACGAGACAGATGCTGCCTAAGCTCTTTTCTCCTTCATTCCTCTCTATGAGAGGGGTTTTCTTGGTACATTAGTTAGAGATTGGGATACTGAGGCCAGGAACTTGCCAAGGTTGTGCTGATTGGTAGGTAGGAGGCCTTGGACACTGGTGGCTGTGGACACAGCGAGGTTTGCCTCCTCCGAGGCCATTAAGGGCTCTTCCAAGTACCCAGACTTTCTTGAGTGAAGTGGTGTGGATGCTGGCCTATCCACCTAGCCCAGAGCCCAGGGACCAGGCCCAGACTGTTTGGAGCTTTGAGGGGCAGAGGAGACGGCAAGAGGGTGCAGCTCTGGGTGCTGGGGGGTTGGCAGCAGGAGGATGGCTGAATGGGGCAGCTGGCTGGGCCCTGCATTCAGGGCTGTGATTGGAACACTGCTTGGCTTCTTTGGGGGAGGTTTGTGCCTACTCTCAGCACAGCATTTGTTCCTTAACGAGAAGGGGGCTTTTGATGTGGGCTCCCTGGGAATTCAGACACATTGAGGCTCCCTGCCATGGGTCCATGTTCCCTGCAGGCTGGCAGGAGATGCCTGTCCGGTCTTAGTGCTTGAGAACAACTCACAAACAAAACCAAGCAACAAGACAACCTTATTGTTTCCTGTCCTCACTGGATTTGAACGGTAATGCACATTTTTTTTTTTTTTTTTTTTGCAGAGCCTTTGGACACATATGAAGAGAATAAAAAGCAAGTGAAGTGGTTGGTGAGCCCACCAGCCTGAGGAGCCTGTGCTGGCCTTTCTGGCCCTTTCCTCAGGGACTGCAGTGCTGACCGTGGGAAAACGCTGCTGGTGGGGCCTGGGCAGGATGGCATTGTCCTGGGTCCCTCCCAGCCTGTAAATCCTCCTCAGCCAGAGCCTGAAGTGTCTGTGGGAAGATTGATGGGGACTCCGAGTGTCAGCCATCCCTGCCCCGGGACCCTTGTGATTCAAGTCCCCCTGCAGAGAATCTGAAGCTGTTGCTTGCAGAACCAGTGACATTCCTGATCTGGAGAGGGGGGAATGTGGAGGATCTAGGGTCACCTCCAGGGGACCTATGAGGTCAGGGGTGGCCAGAGCCCAGAGCCTGCCCTGGATCTGCTTGGCGGGAAGCGTCTCTGAATAATGAAACATTTATCTTCTTGCAATCGTCCCTGTGGAGAAGGTCAAGGGGCAGGGCAGGGAGGGACCCCCTGAGGGACCCTCCCTCTCCTGCCATACATGTCTGAGCAGAATGAGCACCCTTTCTCATCACACCCTGGCCTCCTGTCTGTGCTGCTGCAGTGGTGGAAGAATTGCCTAGCATTTCAAGGAGTGATAATTTGGAGATTAATAATGACCCTACCTTTTATCTTTGCTGGGGGAGATCTGAGGAATAGGCTTATGCTGAAGAAGGGGCTGCTATAAGAGAAAGAGCATTGTCTTTGGAGCCAGGAGACCCTCTCTGTGGGCCTGTCATTTTCCTGCCCTGTGGGTTTGCCTGATGCCCTCCCTCTCTGAGCCTCAGTTCTCTCACCTGTGAAATGGAAATAACTGTCATGCTGCCTGCATGCAGGAGGCCATCAGAGAAGGCCTTCAGTAACCAGAGCTGTGATATTATCTGAGTCTCATGTGCAAACACAGGACCTGGCTTCCCCCACCAAAGTTTCTACAGGACAGGAATTCTCATTTCCACCACCTGGGTGGGGAGAACCAGTCTTGGAGGGGTTGAGCAGCTTGCCTGAGATTCCACGGTCAGTCTTGAACTGGGGTCTGGTCACTCAAGGCTCCTCCGGCCTCCTCATGATGTAATCTTACCTCCTTGCCTTCAGGTCCAGCCTGCCTGTGCTCAGAGCAGCAGCTGCCTCTGGCCAGTTGGGCCTCCACGACCTCCGGGAGCACCTCCTCCAGGCTGACCCTGAAGAACCTCTCCCCGCTCAGATACGGGCCGCCTGCTGCCTTTCTCCAGTGACAGCCCAGCAGCCGTGCTGCCGGGTGGGTGCTCTAGATGGAGACCACTGTCCTCATTTCTTCTCCCTCCTCCCGAATGTCCTTGCTGGCAGGGACTGGGGCCACTTCTCACCCGCTCCAGGCCTATCTGAGTGCAGGTGCTGGAAGTACTCCCCAAACCCTGGTGGCTAGGGGCCATGGACAAGCTCACAGCCTGCCCTGCTGAGATTCCTTCTCAGACCTCTGGCTGAGTGTGTCTGCCTGTATGTATGAAAAGTATATGGAGAGGAACCCTCTGCTTTCTGCTGGCTCTCAGACCTTTTCTTTATTATCTTTTAAAGTAAAATATTTGGTGTGTGCAACAGAATATACAAGGTGTGACCGAGACACCAACACGTTGCCAAGCTCTGTTGCCTGATCGGCACCGCGGAGGGAGGAGCAGTTGGTGGAGGGTGTGGGGGTTAGACAATCAGGTATTGATTTGAACTCATCTTGACCACTTACCACTTGTGTGACCTTGGGAAGGTCACAGCCGCTGAGACCTCAACGTGTTCAGCTGAAAATGGGGAGGCAGATGGCCAGGATCCTGGAGGACCCTTTTCTGAAATGCCTGTAGACCTTTGACTTTACTTTTCCTCCAGCTTCCTGTGCCAAGGCTGACTGTGGATTCCCAAAGTCTGACCTACAGACTCTGGCAGTGAGCCCTACCATGCAGCACGAGGGGGAGCTGGTCACCCAGGTATCTGTGGCTACCCTGGCCATCAGTCCAACCTTGGTGACACCCCTGCCTCGGGGCCCTTAGGTTTCTGCTGCAGCAAGAAGGGTCTTGCTGAATCCCAGGGGCTCCTTGTGCTGGACGCTGTCCCTCACTCGGTGGGCCCGGGGGCTGCTCGATGTCCCCAGGCCCCCACCTGTGCAGATGCACGTGTGTGATGTTCACAGACCTGCCTGTCTCTCCTGACCCTGCCCCTGGGCCCATGTCCTCATCACTGGCCGCTCCCCACTCTCCTTCAGAGCCTGAGACCGCGTGGCCGCCTCCTCATCAGGTGGTGCCTCCTCGCAGCCGCCTCTCAGCATCTCACAGGCTTGACGCATCTTGCCTTGGCCATAAATTACACACATCTGGTAATCGGAGGGAAATTTATGAACTCCTCTTTTGGCTGTGAATACGCAACTTCTTTTCTCCTTCTTTTGAGCTGTGAGTGTGATGGGCTGCACTGGGCTAGGTGAATTCCTGGGATGACGTCAGCAGAACCTGTCGAGATAATTGAAGACCCCAACGTGTAGATAAAAAATGGGGGGAATGTTGCCAAGGGCTGTTTGGTGGCATTTCTCTGGCAGGCAGTATGTGGGGAGGGGAGGGTACAACAGGCCTGGGGACAGCCGTGCTGCACATGCTACAGGGGAGCCCTGGGCAGAGCAGGCTTGTGGAGCTGCAGGGCAGAGTGGGGTGCAGATGGGTGGGCCTGGCTGGACCCTGACGTCCCCAGCTGTGTGTCCTCCTACACGGGCCCCACCTCTCTGGGCGTCTCCCCTCACCTGTGCACTCCTCACATGCAAGGCTGTCTCGAAACTGGTGACAGCATCTGGGCAGGATGCTTGTCGTCTGGTGCAGGGCTGGGAGAGCCGCTTGGTGATGATGCAAGGATCAGGACCCACCCCCTCCAGACTCCTCCTCTCTGCCCATCTGAGTACTCACACCCCTCGTATCCTGAAGGCACCATGGCTCTCTTTGGCTGCACGCCCTGAGCTGGAGTTGTGTAATTCTCCCACTCCTGTGTGAGGGGGAGCTCTGGCCAGTGGGCAGAATGGTAGTTCTCTCTCTACGTGCCTGCGCACGGTAGCTGCCCAGTGAACAGTTACTGCCCTGGCTGGCTAAGATGTCAGACCCAGGTCCTCACCGACAGTGTTGTCTGGGTCCCCTGCTGAGTCAGAGAGCTCCCTTCCCCCCTGCCAGTCTGCAAGATGCTGGCTGGCTAACTCTGCCTGCTTGAGGCCTTCTTGTGGGGCCACACAGACTGAAGGTGCACGGCAGGCCTTTGTTTGGAGACAGTCTTTCAGACCCTTCCTCAGTCTGCTCTTTCCCACTCTCTTTTGCATCTCCTCCTAGGCTGGGTTCCTCCAACTCTCCATGTCCCCTACAGGGATGTGTCTCAGGTTCAAACCAGAGCATGTTCCTCCCCCAGGCTAAAGCCAGCTCCACACTGCCCTCAGGCTAATGTCTGTACTTTCTTCCCTGTTGCAGGTCTTGGCTTTCCATGTTTGCTCCTTCTCACACCTTCTGTCCAGTCAGGTGAGCCGTGTGGCCTCTGACCCTTTCCTTACACCATCCTCTCCTAACCTGCAGGTTCCTCCCTTGTCTTCTCATGAGGCTGTCCTGAGCATAGACTCCGGGACACAGAGCCACATCTCATCACTTGCTGGTCTCTGTCCCCATGGGGCTCAGGGTACCTCGAGGTGTCTGGCATCCCTGGAGCAAGTCATGGAACTGACAGGCCTGTTTGCTGGACAAAGGAACAACCTGGACTTCCGTCCCTTCTGGACTTTTCTCAGGACTGAGCTCCTAGATGGTGCCCCCTCCCCTTTCCAGTTGGGTCTTCAATGGAAGATGCTAAGGGGTCACCACGCTGCTGGAGCCTGTGGGGAGGGGAGCCAGGAGGAGCAGGTGGGGAGAGGACTGAGGGGCTGGGGCCACACATCCGGACTCGGGCATGGGGCAGTTTGGGGCTCCCTTGGCTCTGAGTGGCAGCGTGGGAGGAACTGTAAGTACCTGTGCCTCCTACATACCAGGTACATTTAAGCACATGTCAGGTGTGCAAGAGCCCACGGGGTGGCGTGGCCTCCCTCTCTGGCCCCTCAGCCTGGGGTGAAATGTCTAACCTGTATCCTGGGCTCAGAGAGTGGTGGCTCAGGTGACAGCCTTCCTCCCCAAAGACACTGGGCATCTGGCAGATGGGGCAAACTTGCCCTGGTCTCCTGGGCCCCTGTACTGGCCAGACGGACATAGTCTGAACCCATAGGGAAGGCCATCTCTCACTCAATTGATAGGGAGGGGCCAGGCTCCACAGCTTTGGTGGGACAGAGATTTGAAGCCAGAGCACGTCTTTGTCCCGCCCGAGGCCTTGATTTCCGGTGGTGCTTTATCTATCTCATGGGGAGAAGTCCTCAGAGCTGGGGTTCCAGCCGCACCCCCGTGCTAATGCAAACCCTTGAGAGGAAGGTGAGTTCAGGGCCCTGAGCTGTGGGCCCAGCCGGACCCTGCCTCTGTGAAGACCTCCAGGGCCAGCGGTGCATGGGTGCTGCCCCTCCTCTCTGAGCCTAGCCAGGCAGGAGGGCTGCGGGGAGTGGGGCGGGGGATGGGGAGCAGGGCTCAGCACACCAAGGACGTCAGGGGACTGCTGGTGTGGGGGCAGGGGGCGGGGAACAGTGGGCTTGTACACTTCAGCCAGGCTCAGCCTATTTCTCTCTGTTAAGCAGATTCTCTCATTTTCACTCCAGACCATTTCCTCCTTTGCCTCTCACCCTGTGACCGGCTACAGAGTGTCGCCTCAGCAGCCCCAGCTCAGGGGATGGGAGAGGGCTGAGAGCAGATGCCGTGGGCGCCGGGAAACCTCATAAATAAACGATGGCAGCACACCCTCCATCTTGAGGAATTTGGAGGAAAAACAGATGGTGGTAGCTGGGCGACATTTACTTTACTGTCTGTCAATATTTGAGAGGTTTTATTACTTTGCAGTTGCCAGGTTTTAGAATAAATTAAATGGCTAATGGAAATATTAACATAGAATTAATTTAACTAAACAAATAAAATGGGGTGGGTTGGTATGCTTTGTTTACAACTTACTAAATATATTTTCAAAATGAAGCCTCCGGAAAGGGAGTAATTCCTTACTCATTTGGAGGAGCCCAGCCAGTAGGTTTCACCAGCACTTTCTGGGTGCCAGGACTGGGGCTGGTGTTGGCACAGGAGCCAGGCTGGCCTGGGCATGCCCGCCACCCAGAACTCCCAGCCCACAGATCCAGGCGTGGAAGACAGAGGTGGGCTGTGGCAACAGTGCCCAGTGATTCCACTGTGTATGTGGGGCTGGGAAGGAGGCCTAGAGGCGCTGGACTCTGCCTGCTATTTCTGTCCCTTCTTCCAATTCTGGGGTGCTTGTTCAGTGCCTGCATGTGTGCGTGTGTGTAGTTGTGGCCAACTCTTTGTGACCACATGGACTATAGTGCACCAGGCTCCTCTGTCCATGGGATTCTCCAGGCAAAAATACTGGAGTGGGTTGCCATCTCCTCCAGGGGATCTTCCCAGCCCAGAGACTGAACCCATGTCTCCTGTGTATCCTGCACTGCAGGTGGATTCTTTACCACTTGAGCCACTGGGGAAGCCCCTGCTCAGTGCCTGGTTGGAGGTTAAAGATTTAGGGAATAATCAGTCATCAGCTGCCGGCAGCAAGCTCCCAGTTAGGAAGGGGAGCAGGAAAGGAAACAGGTAACATTGGCTTCCCCACTGCTCTCAGGGAGCCTGATTCTGCAGCAGCATCTCCTACTGTTAGGCCTGCGGGGACAGCCGGCACTGAGCGCTCAGCACTGCTGGGGCTGCTCACTAGCCCAGTCAGATACTTTTAAATAACATGGTGCTAGAAATATGCACAGGGTGTCGGAAAAGTGTACGGCAGAAGTTTTTCTTTCCTTCCCAAATGTTGATTTGGTGCTCACTGGAAGAAATATGGAAGCAATTCTTTGCTCAACAGCACTTGATTTCCTCGTGGCTTGGTCTTTTTGCCTGAAATTGACCATTAGAAAGTCTTTTCTTGAACTAGACTGTTGCTTCCTTGTGTGTCTTTTACAATTCAGGGATGACTAGTAATACCCATATGCTAATGGCTTTCCTTAGAAACAGAAAAGTGGGTCTCTGAGGCTTTGGTTCTTGAGAAGAAGAGGAAACAGAGAGGCACGGGGCAGGCTGGGACATGGAAGATAACTGACTGTTATCAAGGACAGTTCACAGAATATTTATTTAGCACTCATAACTTTCTGGACTGGGAAGCCAGGCAGCATGCAAGCCAGGCAGAATTTTGAAAGCCATACCCTGCCTTTGGATCTCATTCCATAAGGATGGGGGCCCAGGGAAAGATAAGGTCTGGCCTGTGCTTTAAGACAATGGCCTTGGTTGTGGTGGGTGGAGGGAGGGGTCTGGGTGGATGTAGAGAGCCTCTGTGTCTGTCTTGGCCAGGGGAGCCTGATGTAGGCAGGCAGGTAGGGCTGAGATGAGGTGAACGAGTGGGCAGTGTGTGTGGCCTGGGTGGAGGAAGGAAGGGTTTGTATGTCACCTCTGGGAGGTGCAGAGAGGCCCAGTGGGGTGGAGAAGAGTCTGGAGAGAGGCCTGGGTTGCGGATGTATTTGAGAATCATCGCATAGAGAGGCCTGGCTGGCAGCAGGGAGCGTTTGGAGAGAAAGACAAGGGTGTGGAGTATGTCCTGGGGCCTCAACGCTTGGAGGTGAAGACCAATAGGCCACTGCAGGGACCCTGTGGACCCACTGTGCTGGGATGGGACTCTGCTGATGGCTGGTCCCATGCAGCCCACTCGGACAGTGGGACACATTCCTAGAATCAATGTCTAACAGTCCCAGAGGGCCTGGCCTTCTCATCTCCCCAGTACACAGCGAGTGTCTGTAGGTCCCCTGGGGAAGGACANATCTCATTCCATAAGGATGGGGGCCCAGGGAAAGATAAGGTCTGGCCTGTGCTTTAAGACAATGGCCTTGGTTGTGGTGGGTGGAGGGAGGGGTCTGGGTGGATGTAGAGAGCCTCTGTGTCTGTCTTGGCCAGGGGAGCCTGATGTAGGCAGGCAGGTAGGGCTGAGATGAGGTGAACGAGTGGGCAGTGTGTGTGGCCTGGGTGGAGGAAGGAAGGGTTTGTATGTCACCTCTGGGAGGTGCAGAGAGGCCCAGTGGGGTGGAGAAGAGTCTGGAGAGAGGCCTGGGTTGCGGATGTATTTGAGAATCATCGCATAGAGAGGCCTGGCTGGCAGCAGGGAGCGTTTGGAGAGAAAGACATGGGTGTGGAGTATGTCCTGGGGCCTCAACGCTTGGAGGTAAAGACCAATAGGCCACTGCAGGGACCCTGTGGACCCACTGTGCTGGGATGGGACTCTGCTGATGGCTGGTCCCATGCAGCCCACTCGGACAGTGGGACACATTCCTAGAGTCAATGTCTAACAGTCCCAGAGGGCCTGGCCTTCTCATCTCCCCAGTACACAGCGAGTGTCTGTAGGTCCCCTGGGGAAGGACAGAGGGAGACCATTGACTGTCCTTGCCGTGGCCTTCAGGAGCCTTCCTCCCAGAGGTGTGTGCTCTCCTTCAGGGAGTGGTTCTGGATTAACGCTGGTTTAGACCTGATACCGGGCCTGGGATTGGAGCTTCTTAGCAGAGCCTCTGTCCTCAGCTTTGATCTTCCAACCCTGACTTATTCTGATTGTATAAGCTGAGCCGTCTCTAGGCCTGTCTCTCCGGCCCCTGGGAACTCTGTGCGCTTTAACTGGCTCTGTAACTCTGCTTCGGGTGCTGTGGGCCACCGCTGGGATCTTGTGGCACCACTGTGCACTCCTGGCTTCTGACGTTGGGTGCTGACTCACGGCCTCTGTCGGGTGGACTCCTGTTGATCTGCGGCTCCCAGGGAGCCTGATTCTGCAGCAGCCCCTCCTGCTGTCAGGCTGCATGGACAGCCTGCCTTTAGTTCCTCCGTGGTCCTGGCCGCTTGCATCCCAGGCCTTCTCTGTCATGGGCCAGGTACCCAAGCCACCCAGGCAACACGGGCACCCAGCAGACTCCCCCTGGCAGGGGAGCGCAGGCAGAGATGGGTGTAGGAGGGGGTGTGGGCAGCAACCTGGCTGCAGGAGGCCTCATCTCACCCTCTGGGTGAGGCAGCTCTCCCTGGCTGGGAGAGGGGTCTGGTGGGGAGGCAGCTCCGAGCCCATCCTCCTGGCAGCTGTCTGGGCATGCTGGCTCTGGGGAGAAGCTCTGCTCTCCAGATGCCAGGAGAGTTGTGAGCTTCCAGAAGGAGGCAGGGGTCTGTTTGGTTTAATGCTGTTGAGGGCCAAGCGACAGTGTGGACAGGGATCTATCCCTTGTAGGGGAGTGGTGGGAACAGGCTCCCTAGTGGGGAGGAGTGAAGACTTGCCTTTTGAGTAAAAACCTCCCTGGAGTCTGGGAGTAGCCATCGCAGGCCCTGGGGAGAGCTCCCGGGACCAAAGGGAGGTGGGAAATCTGGTGGTGGGGCGTCCACTGTGCCTTAGCAGGGCCTTTCTTTGAGCTTGGGCTTCAGGAGACATGACAGCTGTTCCCTTTCATCTCTGTGCTCCTTTCTGTCCTCGCCAACATGCTCCGAGAAGGTCAGAGAGGAAAAAAGGAGGAGGGAATCACAGTGCTGAGGGAGAGCTCCGTGTAAGTTTCCTCAGATCCCTCAGGGAGATGCCATCTGCGGAGGGGTGACTGAGGATCCCTGGCCTAGTTTGTGGGTGCAGGCAGCTCACTCTCCCTTCATGGAGCTGGGTCCCAGCCTGTCTACCAAGGATGGCACTGCTCCAGCTTTTATTAAATCAAGAGAGGAAAACATTTTTGCAAGAGGCTAAATAGAACTTAATTGGCCATGTGGTTGGAATCAACAGAGGACACTTCCCGCCAGCCTTTGAAGGCTTTAGTGGTGGACGAGGCCTGGCTGTCTCCACCATGACCCGCAGCTTGGTTCAAAGCCTCAACACTGAGATCTGTGGACCGTCCCTGACTGGGTTGGAGCCTGCACAGCACATCCTGGGTAGACGCTCAACTTCAGGGACTGGACTGAGGGCTCTGTGGAGCCCCGGAGAGCCCTCCTCTTCTCATCCCCCCTGGAACTCCGTGGAAGGTGTCCTGAAGTTCACAGCCCAGGGGCCCAAGGGCCCAGGGAAGGGTGTCGATCTGGCTGGAAGAACTCGCTGGGGGCTCAGCCAGTTTCTCTGCTCTCTTCCTCCACATTCTCAGGTCTTGTGCCCAAATATCCGGTAGCCGTGTGAAGTAGAGCTTGTAGTGTGGAGAAGGGGCAGGCTTAGTGGGGAGCACTGCAATAGTGTTAAAAAATTCTTCAGATACATTAGAGATGTCCCTGGTGGTCCAGTGGCTAAGACTCTGCACTCCCAATGTAGAGGTCTTGGGTTTGATCCCTGATCAGGGAACTAGATCCTACGTACCGCAACTAAGTACAGAGTAGGAAATGGCAATGCACTCCAGTATTCTTGTCTGGAGAATCTTATGGACAGAGGAGCCTGGAGGGCTCCAGACCATGGTGTCGCAGAAGAGTTGGACACAGAGTGACTAACATAACATTACCGCATCTGAAGTTTCCCCATGCTGCAACTGAGACTCAGTGCAGCCAAATAAATAAATATTAAAAAAAATAAATGAGTAGAATTCTTTAAGTATTTTAAAGCTGCATGGTGTTTCCCCTGGGGACGCACCAGTTCAACACAGACCAACCTCTGTTGTCGGGAGTTCTGGGTGTTTTAGTGCCCGATCTTGTCACCTCTCAGGCAAAGTCCTTGCTGGAGGCGGACACGGTGGGCACTCCCTGTGCGTCCCCTGTGCAGCCTCACGCCCTGGCTTTGCACTCTCCATTGTGGCTGCAGGGCCCCATCTCCAGCCTCCCCTTCTGCACCTCCCCACCAATAGGAGCCCCTGGGGACCTCCTGTGTACATGTGCAGGTCCTATTCCTGTCCTTCCCACACGACTGCTGCTGGCACAGGCTGTGTGGAACTGTGGAGCTTGGTGAACTGTGGACCCTGGAGCGTGGGCGCCATCAGCAAACTCCCCTGCTCCCAGCTACTTTGTCACATAGGAGAGCCACATCGTGCCTCTGGGGCACAGCCGTCCTGGGGAGGGGGCTCCGTGAGCTCCAGAGTAGGGACAGCTGGCGTCCTCATGCTGAGGATGCGGCCACAGCCCAGCCAGCCCGGCGAGCCCCTGCCTGCACAGCGCTTCTCACGCTGGCCTTGAGAGCGCAGCAGTTCAGCTTCTCAGCTGTAAAACGGGTAAGGGATTCACAGGAGGATTAAAAAGCAAGGGAAAAGTGTGACTCCCCCTCTCTCCTCCCTCTGGTGATGCTCTGGGTCCCTGGCAGCGCCCCCCCCCGCCCCCGCCCGCTGCCCCTGGTCTTTTCCCCCTTCCTGGTACCTAGGGCTCTCAGGATGCTGCTGCCCCATTCTGCAGAGGCTGAGCTTCCTCATGGCTCTGAGCGTGTAGGCCTCTCTGGGTAGGGAGTGAAACCTCTTACACACAGATGGTAGATCTTGTTTGAAAATGGAAAGGACCCTCTAAGGTAAGGCTTCCCAGGTGGCACTAATGGTAAAAAAAACCCGCTTGCCAATACATGAGACGTAAGAGACTTGGATTCTATCTCTGGGTCAGGAAGATCCCCTGGAGGAGGAAATGACAACCCACTCCAGTGTCCTGGTCTGGAGAATCCCATGGACAGAGGAAACTGGGCGGCTACAGTCCATAGGGTCCCAAAGAGTTGGACATGACTGAAGTGAGTTTGCATGCATGCATGCAAGCAACACTAGATAACCCTTCCTTCGTAAACACCGCAGTGTGCAGCACCAGCTGACTGATTTAAAGCGTGGCCTTGTCTGACTTAGTTCCCACAATGATTTGACCAGGTCCCTATTATCCTCCCCATTTCATGGATGAGAAAACCCAAGTCCAGAGAGGCTGAGGGACCTGCCCAAGGCTGCACAGCTACTCACAGGTGGGGATGAGATTTACCCAGAGCTGGCTGCTGTTGACCAGGATGCTCCATGGTGAGATTCTGGAGCTTCTTAGGAGCTCCCAGGGCATGTCCAGCCCGCATTTCTTTTAAGTACACATCTGTGAACTGTGTCATCATGAGGCCATCATGGTGTCATCAATGACAGGCCGCCTTCAGAGCGTGGGCCCTGGGCTGGACCAGGGTTTGGAGCTGGGTCATCCTGACGCTAGCTGTGCACTCTTGGGTACATGATAAACCTTTCTGTGTCTCAGTTTCCTCCACCAGGGTTTAAGGGACTTAATACATGTGAAGAGCTTACAAGAGGGCCTGGCACATGAAAACCATTGTTAATACTAGTCCTTCTTATGTTTATCCTTTAGCTCCAGAAACTTACGATGTTTTCTCTATAAGCAAAAGGGCTTCTGGCTATGCTAATGGAGCCCCTGATGGCTTGAGTTGAACAAACAGGTGGGCATAGCTGGGTAACAGGTGTGCCCTGTGAGTAGCTGATCACACGTGGAGGTTTACGTGCAGCGTCCTGGTGGGTTGGTGGGGGAGTGCCTGGGTAGAGGCTCTTCCAGATGTGTGCCAGGAGGGCCAGATGTGGGGAAGCCTTCTCTTCAGTTGCCCTTTAATTTTTAAAATGTTTGATTTGCTTTACTGAACAGTATGTTGTACAGTTTTCTCATATGGTAAATTTTCTTATTGAAAAAATTCTGTTGATAAATATTTCTTATACATTTTATATTACATTTTTGGCTTAAAAATATTGTTTTTAAAAATTTCTTTGTTCTATTTTGAATAGGGAGTACTTAGATGTTGTGAAAACAATTGCGTGACAGTCAGAAGATGGTGAGTCTCCCTCTCGCCCTGACTGGCAGCCCCTCCCGTCTGATGCATCACTGTTGCCACCTTCTGCGCTCTTCCAGAAGTGTTCTATTCCTGTGTAATCCAGCATGTTCTTCTTCTCCATCTGCTGCACCTCGCTCCTTTCACCCGTCAATAGATCTTGGGGACAGATGCAGATAAGCACCCAAGGAACGATGCCCATTGTAGTGGCTGCCAGCTTCCCAGTGTTGAGATGACCATATAATTCAACTTGCCTGCCCTTCACAATGGTGTTTGGATTGATGAGTAGTTAAGGAGAGCATCTCTGATTCAATGAACATGAGACTGAGCAAACTCTAGGAGACAGTGAAGGACTGGGAACCTTGGCTTGCTGCAGTCCATGGGGTTGCAAAGAGTCACGTGTGACTCAGTGACTGAGCAGCAAGAGTAAGGAAACATGATGGTAAAGATACATCGCGAATCACAGTGGCCTAATACAGGGGCAGGTATTTCGCAGTCACTGAGGGTCCCAAACGGCGATTAGATCAGCTGTTGGCTCCTGGCTCGGATGGCAAAGGATTTGCCTACAATGCAGGAGACTCAGGTTTGATCCCTGGGTGGGAAGATGCCCCAGAGGAGGGAATGGCTACCTACTCAAGTATTCTTGCCCGGAGAATCCCATGGACAGAAGAGCCTGGCAGGCTACCGTCCATGGGATTGGAAAAAGTAGGACACGACTGAGCGACTAACACTTTCACTTTCACTCGGCTCCTCTCCGAGGGAGGCGCCTGGGGCCTCCACCAGTGCTCTGCCAGCAAGTCCACGTGGCAGCTTCCACAGAGTCTTGAGGGGACAGATTTGGGAGGGTCAGCACAGGGGTGTTTTGGGGCTGCCCACATGGTCCTGCTAGGGTTTGCTATCTGCCGAGAGGCAGACTTGAATCTGGTTGCATGCTCAGAGCAAAGAGAAAGGTGTTTGGGGATCAGCTATCTCTCCCACCAGTGGTTCTTGTTCTTTTCTCTAAAACCAAGGCTACGGAGTAAGATGGGAACTCCCCAACTTCACAAAAATATGTTGCTGTCGTGTTTTTTAGGCCATGGTGTGGGTCTGAGCTGGCATGCCTGCATCCCTCTGCTGTGGGAGTTGCTGGGGTCCGACGATAGGTACACGGACATCAAAGGGCCTGGGAAGCCTAGTTTTAAGCAGTGTCTGATCCATGAGAAGCCGGGGTGTGCCCCCAACAGAGGGGAGGTGGAAGGTCCATTCTGCCTCTCTCTGCTCTGCTCTGCCCTGACCTCATCCCAACTCTTTTTACACATGGTGCAAAGCTCTTGCCTAGGTGTAGAGGCCCTGAGGGTGAATAAAATAGGCACCGCTGCCCCACAGGTGCATACCTTAGGGCCACTCTGGGGGCGTAGTAAAATCACCTGGGTGTTTTTCAAACATTCCTTTAGACATGTTGACTCCTTTGATCTGGGTTTTCTAGGAACCTCTAGGAGCCCTGATGATCCTAACATGGGCCCAGGCTGGGGACCACTCTAGGAAGAGAGGTGACCACCAGCAGCTCCATGTCAAAGTGGGTAACAGGGACCGTCATAGTGGCAAGGCCACTGAAAACCCACAGGGACCTGCAAGAGGGGGAGGGGCCCCGGATACCTGCCAGGCATTCTCTCCATGCCAGGGAGTTTATACATCATCTCATTTGATGGGCACCCTGAGAGGATCGCCCCAGTGTACAGACTGAGGAGACTGAGGTCCAAGAAGCCTAAGGACATACAGGTTGGTTTTGAACTTAAGCTGGCCTGACTTCAGAGTTGGGCCGTCACCATGCTGACCTGTTTCCGGTGGACTCTTTGGTCTGGGATTTGGCTCTATTGCAGGGGGCTCTGGTGCAGTGGGATTTTGACACAGCTGAGCCCACCTGGCTTTGGGTGAAAGGGTAGATTGGAGATTGTGTGTCTGAGTCAGTGTGTGTATGTCTACATGTGTGTGTATATGTCTTTGTGTGTGTGTATGTGTGTGTGTCTGTGTGTGTATGTAGTTGTGTATGTCTCTCTGTGTGTGTGTATTTAGGTGTGTATGTCTGTGTGTGTGTGTATATTTCTGTGTGTGTATATGTCTTTGTGTGTGTGTCTGTGTGTGTATGTAGTTATGTATGTCTCTGTGTGTGTGTGTATTTTGATGTGTATGTCTGTATGTGTGTGTGTCTGGGTGTGTATTTAAGTGTGTATGTCTGTGTGTGTGTGTGTGTGTCTGTACATGTGTGTATCTGCTCACCCAGGGTGTCTGTGCATATGTGTATGGGCTTGCCCAGGAATTCTGTGGAAAATCCAGATTCCCGGGCCCTTCTATGGTTCTGATTCTGAGATCTGGGCAGGAGAATCTATTCTGAGGCAGATGGTCTGCTGAGCCACGTGGAGATCCCTGAGATCTTTCTGTCTCTGAAAAACAAGGGTTTATTATTAACCAGACCAGGGTGGAAGAGTCTGAATCATGTCCTGGGACAAAATCATTTTTTCAGTCAAGCCTGATGGAACACAGGGATGGCAGTGCGTGGGGGTCCTGGGGTTAGGAGGTTGGGGGGAACTCATGTTTGCTGAGCACTTGCCAGGAGCCAGCTGCTGGGCTTGGCACTGGCCTACCTTACCTCACGGACCCTCATAGCAGCCTTATAAGGAAGGTACTATCATTTCTCCCCAATTTCCCGACAAAGAAAATTCTTCATATCTTGCTACTTAACAGCCCA
This sequence comes from Redunca redunca, assembly GCA_006410935.1. Taxonomy (NCBI): domain Eukaryota; kingdom Metazoa; phylum Chordata; class Mammalia; order Artiodactyla; family Bovidae; genus Redunca; species Redunca redunca. The sequence continues at coordinate 54,933 of SJYQ01016439.1, read as the reverse complement.
CTTCACACCTTAGTGACTGAAACAAAACCGTTATTCATTTTACTCAGGAGCCATCCATGTGGGCAGGCTTCCTTGATGGCTCAGATGGTAAAGAATCTGCCTGCAGTGCAGGAGACCCAGGTTTGATCCCTGAGTCAGGAAGATCCCCTGGAGAAGGAAATGGCAACCCACTGCAACATTCTTGCCTGGAGAATGCCATGGACAGAGGAGCCTGGCAGGCTACAGTCTGTGGGGTTGCAGAGAGCCAGATACGACTGAGTGACTAACATATCTTTACTTTCAACCCTTTGGGCAGGGCTCAGCCAGGGTGGCTGGTCTCTGCCCGCTCTGGCTCCGGCTGGAGTGCTCGGCTTGGGAGTACTTGCTCAGCCTCGTGGCTGATGAGCTTGGTGCTGGCGCTCAGCCGGGGTGGGGGCTGGTGGCCCTGCTTCTTCTCCATGTGGGCCTCTGTCTCCCTGCAGCATGATGGCTGGACTCCCAGAGGCAGGACCCGAGAGTCCAGGCACTTCCAGTGACTGGTATTTTCCTGACCAGCCTTGGCAGTTACACAGTGTCAGGCCCACCACTGCTTGCGGCAGTCCCAGAGATCTGCCCAGAGTTTGTGGGAGGGTGATGGAGACTCACCACGATCTGATGGGAGCAGTGTCAGGATCACAGGCCAACTTGGGCATGTGGGACCAGAGATAGGTTTGCAGGGTCTTAGAAAAGACAACCTGCCGCATCAGAAAATCTGGGTGACTTCCTGACTGTCTAAAGGCACTGGCTTAGGGAAGGCAGGTCCAATAAGACAGGAAGCTTTCCGTGCTAGGCTTCTTATCAGAGGAGGTCCTGGATTCACTGGTCAGAATTCATGTTTTATAATCCATTTCTTTCTTTCTTTTTTTAAAGATTTTTTGATGTGAATCATTTTTAAAGTATTTATTGACTTTTTTTTTTTAACAACATTGCTTCTGTTTTTTTTTTTTTTTTTTTTTGACCCCGAGGCATGTGGGATCTTAACTCTCGACCAAGGATCAGACCTGCACCCTCTGCATTGGAAGGCTAAGCTTTAATCACTGGACTGCGAGGCAAGTCCCTATAATCTATTTCTATCCTAGGACATGCCTGTGTTGGTATTCCACAGTTAATGTTCTCATTGGAAAGTGGGTTGATAATGCCTGTTCTTCTCAAATGTTTAATTCTCCCAGAAAAGCCAACGCATGGGGAAGACGCAGCATGATGGGGTGGGGCTGGGGGTGGGAAACTGTCTGCTGTATAATTTGCAGCTTTTCGCAGTTTCTGAATTCAACCATGACTGATTTCAAGCAACCAAAGGTTTAACAACAGGCTTACAAGCTTCCTGAATATTTAACATCACCAATAAACTGCTGGCTTTCATCACTATAAAATGAGGATAAGAGAGCAACAAGCAGATGCAGGTGGGAGCTGCCCATGAGCAGGCTGTGCCCTCCAGTCTTTGTCCTTCCTGTTCTCTCTGCCGGCAATGCCTCCCTCACTTGTGCAGCAGCCCTTGCGGCCCGGCTTCCAGGCCGCCTCCATGGGAGGCAGGCTTGGGTCATGCTCCCCACATCCATGTGCACTTCCCTTAGAGAACCAGGGGTGCCCTCCTTAGTGCCTGAAGCACCTTGGGTGGAAAGTGTTCTAGTGCATCCAGCTGAACTTGTCGAGTGTTTCCTGTATTAGGGCTATGCTGGGTTCTTGGAAACAGCGAACTCCTTGGGTGGGTATCCATTAAGTGCATGTTGGATGACAGGCATCATCAGTGACTGGGTTGGCCAGGGCAGGGCTATGTGGGGAGGACTTTGCAAGTCCTGAGGGCCAGCCAGCAGGAAAGAGAAGCTCCTTGTGGGAAACGAAGTGGGGAAGTCGGAGTCCCTGGAGCCCCAAGGGTACAAAGAGGGCCTATCTGGGGGCCGGGAGAGGCCACAGAGGGGGCTCGGATCAGCTTCAGCTGCAGCGGAAGGTCGCTGCAGCTCTGAGCAGGGAGGCTTGGCTCCAGTGCAGCCTGTGGTGAGAGGTCCCCTCACCGGGACTTAGGACATGGGTGAAGGCGATGGGGCAGTGGGCCAGGGTGTCCATTGCAGAGGTAGATGCAGCTGTCAGAGGAGGGGCAGGCCTGGGAGAAGGGGCTGTGGGCAGGCGTCCTGACATTTGTCCCCACACTGTGGCTCCCCCATGTTCTGAGGCGTCTTCCCAGGATTATTCACTCATACTTTTCCTGATCTATTAAAAACAGCAGCAACAACAACAGCGGACTTCCCTGGTGGTCCAGTGGTTAAAATTTCACTCTCTCACCACAGGGAGCATGGGTTTGATCCCTTGTTGGGAAAAAAGATCCCACATGCCTCGTGGTATGGCCAAAATGTAATAACAATAACAAAAACAACAAACACTTGTTTGGATGTCATGGTCCCATTGAGCAGTGGGGTCCTTCAGGCTCCTTTTTCCCTGACGGGAAGGACTGGATCTGCAGGGCCGCCCGGCCAGGCTGCCTCATTGCTAGCTCTAGCAGTGTCCCCCACTTTTGATCTATTCCCGCTTTGTCTGTATGTGATTTCATATTATTTTATGTCTCTTTGTAAATTGACTTAAACCCTTTAGGGTGTAAGATGATGAAATAAAATTAGTTAAATATCAGCTATTTGGTTGTACTGACTGGTACCGGGAAGTACTGACGTGTGTGTATATTTGCGTGTGTGTGTGTGTTTGTGTGTGGTGTGCCCACCCATGCTCATACATGTACTGAGGTCATGCTCTTGGGTCCAGGGTATCTAAGGGCAGAGGAAACAAGGCTCTGTCCTCAGATGCTCCTGGACGGCGTGGTGGATTCTAGTGAAGTTCATTTCCAAAGAATTGAGGTCACAGAAGGCCTGGGTGAGGGTCAGTGGGTATCTTTCTGGGACCAGACTGTCAAACCTGTCCCCCAGGCATGTGGAGAGCAGGGATAGGATGACCCAGGGCAGTCCTCCACAACCTGTCTGAGGACAAGCCTCAAGCGTAGAGCCTCATCTTCCAAAGTCACTTCCTCCATCCCACATGCTACTATGGACAAGAGAAATATTTTGCATTTAATACAGTACAATGCATATGACAGTACTTGGGATCAACTAGGGATAAAGCCTATGCATTTTATAAGATGTTCACGTATATCTTATGTCTAAATTTAGTCTGCCTTGGGCTAAGTCTCCCTGGGAAAAGAATTTACAACTTGTGTTTCAAAATGGTGGACTAGGCATGAGCTTTACCCTCTAGAAAGTATAGAAAAAGATATTTTAAAAGGAGACTAACTAAATGTGTAGCTCTGTTAAAAAAGAATGAGAACTCTCAGGGGAAAAGGAATTGTCAGGAATCCGTGCAAAGGGGAAGCAGACGGGACCGGATTGAGTAGGATCCATGAGCCTGTGGGCTGGTGGTTCCAGTGTGCAGTCAGGACTGAGGGGTTGTGATCACAGGTACACATGACGGGGGGCAGGGGTCAGTGTGACCTCCAGGGGACTGGGAGCGCAGAACACTCATCTCACGCTGGTAAAGGGATGCTCAAATCCTCCAAGCCAGGCTTCAGCAGTACGTGAATCGAGACTCCAGATGTTCAAGCTGGTTTTAGAAAAGGCAGAGGAACCAGAGATCAAATTGCCAACATCCGCTGGATCGTAGAAAAAGCAAGAGAGTTCCAAAAAAACATCTACTTCTGCTTTATTGACTATGCCAAAGCCTTTGACTCTGTGGATCACAACAAACTGGAAAATTCTTTTTTTAAAAAATATAAATTTATTTATTTTAATTGGAGGTTAATTACTTTACAATATTGTATTGGTTTTGCCATACATCAACATGAATCCGCCACGGGTGTACACGTGTTCCCCATCCTGAACCCCCCTCCCACGTTCCTCCCCATACCATCCCTCTGGGTCATCCCATTGCACCAGCCCTGAGCATCCTGTATCATGCATTGAACCTGGACTGGCGATTTGTTTCATATACGATATTATACATGTTTCAATGCCATTCTCCCAAATCATCCCACCCTCCCTCTCCCACAGAGTCCAAAAGACTGTTCTATACATCTGTGTCTCTTTTGCTGTCTTGCATACAGGGTTATCATTACCATCTTTCTAAATTCCATATATATGCGTTAGTATACTGTGTTGGTGTTTTTCTTTCTGGCTTACTTCACTCTGTATAATAGGCTCCAGTTTCATCCACCTCATTAGAACTGATTCAAATGTATTCTTTTTAATGGCTGAGTAATACTCCACTGTGTATATGTACCACAGCTTTCTTATCCATTCATCTGCTGATGGACATCTAGGTTGCTTCCATGTCCTGGCTATTATAAACAGTGCTGCGATGAACATTGGGGTACATGTGTCTCTTTCAATTCTGGTTTCCTCGGTGTGTATGCCCAGCAGTGGGATTGCTGGGTCATA